>JPJW01000534.1:0-20098 GCA_000750755.1 Pseudogymnoascus sp. VKM F-4513 (FW-928)
GATCCTGCACCCGCCCGAGGATGACAAGTACGGGTACGAGAGCGCGTCGGAGCGGTGGTCGCCGGTGCAGTCGCCGGAGACGATATTGATCTCCGTCATCTCGCTGCTGCACTCGCCGAATGATGAGAGTCCCGCGAATGTGGAGGCCGCGGTGTTGTGGAGGGAGGAGCAGAAGACGGGGGGAAGGGAGTTTAGGAGGAGGACGAGGAAGTGTGTTAGGGAGAGCTTGGGGGAGGATTGAGGGGAGGAAGAATGGGGGGAGAGGAGGGTAGATACGGCATGCATAGCGGTGCTTGGAGGGCATATGGTTATTATGATATCCCATTTCATTATTAAAAAGTCGATTTATCTCGTCAGTGTAGCAGGTCTCTGGACATGCTGTTCGTGTTTGTCACAGATATTACATGGCTTTCAAACTATCTTTGATTCTAACAACATCCCAATTTCCCATCGCCCGAATTAATTAACCCCAACACCCGCGCCGCCGTCCCATCCCACTCTTGATCCCACCTCCTGCTCCCCTCCCTCCTTGCACCCTCTCTCAAGGTCCCCAGATCCTTCTCTCCGCCCTTCCCAAGCAACTCCACCAACAACTCTCCCAACCGTTGACTAGTCTCAAATCCCCTCCCATTCTCTCCTTCCCTCACCAGCTCGCCCCAGCTCTCATACCCACCATACCCCACCACTGGCAGCCCGGCACCAAACATATCCACCACCTTCATCGGAAGGTCGACGCCACTACTAGACATGTGCAGACACACTCCTAGATCTGCACAGGCGAGTAATTTCGCATAGTCCCCAGTCGTTAGCCAGGCACTAAGTATCGTTACTCCCTCTAGTTTGCCGTCTGCCTTCAACTTGTCGATGCGGCGGAGGTAGAGCTCTTTCTGTGGGCCCTTCCCAGTAATGATTGCGTGGATGGTGGGTAACGACGCGTTGCGCGAGCGACGAGCCGAATACATTTCTAGCGCAGAGAGGAGGAGGGAGAAGTCCTCGTCAGGGGTCCACGACGTGCTGCTCACGAGGAGCTTGGTCTTGCCGGCCATGATGTTTTTGGCCTCTAGAGCGGTGTCGGGGAGGTTTGATAGAAAGGTCTGGCGCTCTTTAGTGTCGGTAATAGGTTGGAAGACTTCTGCGGGTCTGTCGTGGAGAGTGAAGATCGGTGCTCGAATGCTGTACGGTGGGTTTCTCAGCTGTCGCGCCATAGCGTCAGTGACTGTGAAGTTCGCAGTCGACGCATAACGGCCGAGAAATTCCTCGTAGAGCTTTGAGATCTTGACGAGGGGGTGTGAGGGGCCACGTGTGCCAGAGAGAATGGTCCAGCCGTAGTTGTGCCAGTCGATTATGAGGTGGGTGTTGCGGAGGAAGCAGATGACGAGGGATATGGCGAGAGTCGGGATCGATGGCGGGTTTTGGACGAGAAGCCATCGGGAGGGCTTGGCTTTATATCCTAGTACGTGGAAGAGTGTCCAGATCTGCCATAGTACCTTTAGGGGGCCGATGATAATAAATGGGACGCCACTTTTTTGAGCTGAGGATAGTATTGATGGTGGAGGCGCAAGAGGGACGATGGAGATCAGAGGGTTGTCGACGAGGCCGGGGTGTAGGGCAGATTCTATGGGATGTTAGAGTTGCAACCTGGGAGGGTTGTGACGAAACATACCTTGGTATCCAATAACATCCACCCGCCCGCCATGTTTCGCTATGCTCATGGCATGGTACTGCATCCGAGGGCTTCTCCCAATATCCCCGAGTACCAGCACTTGGACGGAGATCTCGGGTTCCACCTTTGATGGATCAGCAGACTTGTCAGTGACTCTTCGCGGCGAACCGCGCCTGTATTGCGAGGGCAGGCATAGTAGCAGTGCCGTTAGTGCCGTAGATGCCACCAGGACAGCTGTCAGTAATAGTTGGAGCATGGAGATGGAGATGGCGTATCAGCGATAATTCATGCTGTCGTCTCTACTATCTATTGTGAGACAAGATCCCGCATGCATGGAATATTGGAAGCGCAACAGGATTGGCCGTGGATCTGTGCCTGTCTCTCCCCAAGTGGAATTGACGCTGTATGGCAAGCAAGGCTGAGATCCGAAGTGGTACAGCATTGGGTTCTGCCACCAGCCACCGCCTTCCCCCTCGAATGATCCTGAGGGATCAGGCCAACTAGTGGTCTGGTTGGATGGCGGCCGTAGTGACCCCTGCAGGTAAATGAAGTCAGAGATAGAGTTGGCCAATCAGAAATCACTCTACGTTATCCCTTCAGCGGACTTTCATCGTAGATTGGGACAGGGGTTCACCACAACCCCATAACCCCCATGGAGCAATAACAAACTGTCCCTCTTGGGTTGACTTGGCCTCCAGTGTAGAAAGCAGCTTACCGCCGGATTCTTCTGGATCTTTCATCGTGTTCTGGCTTCCACATCATACCATACGCACCGTCTTTATCGTCGTTCCAACAAATACACGGCCTCGAACCAAGTCGGATTGATCAAGGGTCTTCTCGAAAGCTGTTGCGGTCAAGCCGAGTTCAGACGGCCAAGACCAGGCGGGTGACGCTTGCAACGACGACGACGACAACAACAACTAAAATTCCACCACCAATACCTTGGTTACTGCGCCTGACTTAACGCGAAACCCCTCGGACGGCTCCTATGGCGTCTTCGACATACGCGCTCCCTGTTTCTCCCTTACCTCACACCCCTCATACCCACTACCGTCAGCACTCCCATGGCGGCCACACCCACAGCCATTCGCAATCATACAACCGCTCCTCGTCGCCTAGCAAGTTGGCTCCTGCAGGATCCAGACCAGCATACACCCCAAAGACACCATTAGCCGGGAATATGCACTCGCGCACGCAGTCGGCGCACCTTCCAAACCACCTTGCCGACCTCGATATTGACCGCCATACGGTATCTCCAGTGCGCGAACTGTCACCGGCGCTGTCTGGTGATGATAAACCTTTAGGGGAAGAGAGAGAGGACAGCCCATATCCAAGCAACCAACCTACGACGCCCCTATACTCAGAGTTTACTGGAGTCGATTTTAGCCAGCCTGCCGAGGGCCACGCACATAATGGCCATGCCCACCATGGCCACTCCCACGGTCATTCCCACGGCGACCACGATGACCATGTCTGTAGCGGGCACCACCCGAGGGCGGCAGAGCCGCGGTCGAAATTTACGACGTTTATGATAAAGCGTACACTGAATTTCCCGCTCTTGCAGTCTATTCTGCTCGAAAAGGACTCACGGCGTATTTTTTACTTTATGAAGTAAGATCACTCGTTTGCATGATATGATCAGCATTTACTAATATACGCGCAGTCTAAACTTTGCTTTCATGATGGTCCAGGCCTTCTACGGATTCGTCACGGACTCTCTGGGACTGCTCAGCGACAGCATCCATATGCTCTTCGACTGCATCGCACTGGCCCTTGGCTTATTCGCTGCGGTCTCGAGTAAATGGCCAGCAAGCCAACGCTTCCCGTACGGATTTGGGAAGATCGAGAGCTTGTCTGGGTTCGGCAATGGCGTGTTTCTCATGTACGTTGAAGTACACAAGATACTTCTGAACTGTACTAACTTTATCCAGGCTTATTAGCGTTGAAATCATCATTGAAGCGATTGAGCGCCTCGCAGAAGGACACGAGACGAAGCGACTGACGGAGCTTTTCATCGTGAGCTCAATGGGCCTCGCTGTTAACTTGGTAGGAATGGCTTGCTTTGGCCACCATCATCATGGTCACGACCATTCTCACGGGGGCCACAGCCACGGCGAGGAGAAACACGACCATAAAGGCCATGGCCACGATGCCGATTCTGACATCCCTCTGATTTCTGGCGGTGCAGACGCGCCTGAAAAGCACAGCCACGGCCATTCTCACGGCCACTCGCATGATCACTCCCACGGCCACTCCCACGGTCACTCTCACGACAACGAAAACATGCGTGGTATCTTCCTCCATGTGCTCGCCGACACCATGGGCAGTGCTGCTGTCATTGTTTCTACAGTGTTAATCCATTTTCTCGGCTGGCCGGGATGGGATCCCCTCGCCTCCTGCCTCATCGCAATCCTCATCTTCTTGTCTTCGCTCCCTCTGGTCAGCAGCTGCGCTAAGCGCCTTCTATTGACCATCCCCGCGGACACCGAATACAAGCTCCGCGAGACTCTGTCCGGCGTTAGTGACCTGCGAGGCGTGGCCAGCTACTCAGTGCCTCGATTCTGGATGGCAGATAGCCCTGATCTTGTCGAGGGTGAGCCAATCCTGGGTGCAATGCACGTTATTGCGACACGAGGATCGCAGCTCGACGACGTCCGCGAACGCACACGGACGTACCTGCTTGGCCATGGGATGGATGTGGTAGTCCAAGTAGAGCGCGAGGGAGAAGCAAAGTGCTGGTGCGGCGGTGACAACACCCGCTCTCCCGCAAACCTGACGAAACGCTTCTAGACGGAGTGGAAATCTACTTTCTTGTATTTATTCTGGTAGGGTGAAAGCTCCTCCTACTGTACGGGTACACATTATAGCATTATTCTCGGAGTTATGGTGGGCATTGAAGGCATTTGGGAGGTTAGTTAACGATATCACGCATGGGAAGAATTACACTATACAATTGTCAGCGTGTCAAAGAAATAAAATAGATAAATCCCTCGTTGGCTGTGATTAAAACCGTGATGTTCTTGTCAGCTGTATGCATGACAATATGGGCAAACGGATTATAAGTACCTGGTACCTTTTGACGACGTCCACACCGACCAATCATGCCCCGCCGCCATTGGACCCATGATACCCCACGACACCGAACCGGAGGCCGCCACCCGGGACCGAATCGTTCAGATTGCCTCGGCACAACGGGCATCGAGTTCCACTCGCACAAGCTTCACCGAAAGCCCGCCGCAAATCGTCACCCGCCGAGTAAATTTAGCTCTGGTCGTGCGAAAAAGTCGGATTTCCCGTCGTCGTCGTGCCTGCTCCCCCTTTCTCCCTACATCTATCCTTCCCTCCTCGTCCGCAGCTCCTCCCATCTACCTCTACGCCATTGTATCTCTATCTCCTCTCTCCATCCTTCCATCCGACACGTCTCGCCCAGAGAGACCACAGCAAGCAATGGCGCCCAACCCCGTCCCCAAGGCCAACGAGGCCCTCGATAAGCTCCCCGTAGCTGTCCCACACATCCCAGAGACCAAGGCCGAGCTCAAGGAGGACGTCCAGGTCGCGGCCGCGAAGTCGTTCGCGGGGCTCCGCTCGTTCGCCGCCGGTGGTTTCGGTGGTCTTTGCGCCGTTATCGTGGGACACCCATTCGATCTTGCAAAGGTCAGGCTGCAGACTGCTGAGGCGGGTGTTTACAAGGGAGCCATTGATGTGGTGACCAAGTCTATTGCGAGGGATGGGTTGAAGAAGGGCTTGTACGCCGGTGTCAGTGCCCCGCTGGTGGGGGTTACGCCTATGTGTAAGTTTATCTCCCCTCTTCACTCCGAGTCAATTGACTGCGACGATGTGAAATGCAAGTAAATCGCGCGATGCTAATTCCTCCGCAGTCGCTGTCTCCTTCTGGGGCTACGATGTAGGCAAGAACCTCGTCAAGAAGTTCTCCACCGTCCACGACAACCAGCTCTCCATCGCCCAGGTCTCCGCCGCCGGATTCTTCAGCGCCATCCCCATGACCGCCATCACCGCGCCCTTCGAGCGCGTCAAGGTCCTCCTCCAAGTTCAGGGCCAGAAGGTCCTCGCACCAGGCGAGAAGCCAAAGTACAGCGGCGGCGTTGACGTCGTGCGCCAGCTCTACAAGGAGGGTGGTGTCCGCAGCGTGTTCCGTGGTTCCGCTGCCACTCTGGCCCGTGATGGTCCAGGTAGCGCTGCCTACTTCGCAGCCTACGAGTACATCAAGCGCAGCCTTACCCCTGTGGATATCCACACCGGCAAGCCTTCGGGACAACTGAGTTTGACTGCCATTACGACGGCTGGTGCGGCGGCTGGTGTTGCTATGTGGATCCCCGTTTTCCCAGTCGACACGGTGAAGTCGAGGCTGCAGACTATGGAGGGCAACCCAACTGTTTCGGGCGTTGTTAAGGGGCTGTACCGCGCGGGTGGTGTTAAGGCTTTCTTCCCTGGTTTCGCACCGGCGATTGCCAGGGCTGTTCCGGCGAACGCGGCGACGTTCTTGGGCGTCGAGTTGGCGCATCAGTTCATGAACAAGGCGTTTGATTAGATCCAGATGGATTGGGGCGAGGGAAGCAAAAGAAGGGATATTTAGACGGGATACGGGAGGCATGGGAATCAAAGGCATCACAGGGAAGAGGCTCAACGAGGCCCATTGTGGATATATACAGTGGGATAGAAGGCGTGATGGTGGTGCAGATTCGAGAAGCGGGCATTGAGGGATGGTGTACATAGGAACGGGCATTCTCCTGTGGAAAGTTGGCTGTAGAGATATAGTACAAGCGCGCATAAAGATAGATCCATTATTATCAATCCATTTAACTCAAACATAAATTCCATTTGCACTCAAACCCCCCAAAAGGCGTCTAAATCCCCCCCAATAATCCCCGAAAGCAAAGCGGGAAGCGGGACCACCGAAAGGCGCAATCCCCTGCCAAGAGATCCCCCATCTCGGCTTACCGATAAGCAACGATAAGCCGCGAATCGCGCCTTGCCACTATAATTCTCGGTTTTACTCACACTCTTCAGCCAGCCACGTCGCGCACCCTCTCTCACACAAACCTCACACCATGCGTCCCCCCTCATAACACCCATCTACATGCCTGGATTAATCCTCAAGGCTGGCCTGCGCGCCGCCGCCCCACTGCGCCGCCCGCCCCCCGTCTTGCGACGACAGCCAGCACCGAAACGCACCACTACTACGAACTCCCCCCAGCGCAACACGAGTACCCCACCATGTAGCACGACCACGACACCCTCTCCGAGCAAAACTATTCCGATCGCAGGATCTATACCCCCTCTACCCCTATGGCAGCGCCTGGGGCCCGTCACAACAGCACTCTCCCTCTTCAGCCGGGCGCAGCGCGCGCGGCCCTGGACGACGCAGTTTATCAGCACGCTTATTGTGTATTTCCTGGGCGATTTGAGCGCGCAGCGGATACGGGGTGGGGATTATGAGGTTGAAAGGGCGGGGAGGGCGTTGGTGATTGGGGCCGGGGCGGCGATTCCGAGTTATACTTGGTGAGTGCTTTTTCTTCTTCTTGTAGAGTTGAGGGACGGCTGGGGGACTGGAGATGTATGATGGTATTTGGAGTTTAGCTGGACTGCTGGGCTAACACAAATACAGGTTTGTTTACCTTGGAAACTGCTTCAACTACGCCTCCCCTGTTCTCTCCCTCCTCACAAAGGTGGTCGTGAACCAACTCCTCTTCACTCCCCTGTTCAACACCTACTTCTTCGGCATGCAATCCCTCCTCTCACACCCTCTCAACATGTCCAGCTTGCACAACGCCGTCGAGCACGTCAAAAAGACCGTGCCGACCAGCTTCATCAATAGCTGCAAACTGTGGCCCCTCGTCACGGCATTCAGTTTCACGTTCCTGCCGCCGGATTTTAGGAACATTTTCGGAGGCGTGGTGGCTATTGGGTGGCAGGCGTATTTGAGTTTTTTGAATCGAGCAGTGGAGAAGGGGGTGGAGATAGAGGAGAGAGAGGAGATGAGGTTGTTGGAGGTGGGGGATGGGAAGGAGGGGAAGTCTGCGGCGTGAGATGGGATGGAATGAAGACTTGGGTTAGAGGTTGATTGAACATACGATGTCTGTGGAGAGACCACGGCATTTGGGGCTTGCATAGACTGTTGTATGGCGTTTTGGGAAGGGTTCTGGCGTACGGGTGGATGAACGACACATCCAACCCCTGTTTTACTTTGGGATATAGATCGCACTGCTTACCCCTTTTTGGGGTTCGGAATTGATGATAACGTATATATCTGATATTGCAAAGGATATTGCAAATGATATTGAAGACCGCTGAAGTGACGTTACTGCAATGATTGGGTCCCCAGACCCCTCGCCCATTTTTCACCTATCCCCTATATTTCGCAGGCGCATATACAAGCCCCTAACCCCCACCGCCTTTCCCCGACTGACACCTCCACCTCTAACAACTATATACCCCTATCCATATGCACCCTCTTACTGCAAGCCTTTTACCACATCCCCTCCTTTACAACAGCTATGTCTCCCTTTCGCGGGCACAGGATGTTCCCCTCCCCTAGCAACCGACACAGCTCCAACACCTCGGTATTTACCCAATCCCTCGGCAGGAAGAAATGTTTCTTCACTGCATTCTCCCCATTTATCGGCCATGAACATACCCAAAATTCCCTATTTACAAACACCAGCCGCTCGCCTACCAGCATGCCAAGTGGCTTCTCTATAGATGAAGCGATTGATGCCGGAATATCGATAGGACATATATCCCCACCGTTGAAAGCAGTAGGAATCACAACAAGCCGATCCCACCGTTTCCGTGCCGCACCGTCCCTTGAGATAAGGAGCAGCAAAAACTTCCTCGAGTCGCTGACAATTACCTCGTCCAGGTATTTGACCGGTTCTGTAATAGACCACAGAAAAGATTTCCGTAAAATAGGAACATGCGTGTCGGGCGAAGTAGGGCATGCGGAGATATGCCACTGCTCACAGATCTGAAGATCTTGCCAGGTATACTTCGTCACAGTATCGAGAGTTAGAGCCAGCAGTGATTTCTTATCATGCGGGTGGCACACCCATTTTCGGCCTTCCTCAAAAAATACTGTTGTCTTCAGAGAACCCATCGACCAAAGTTGCGCTGATGTCTTGAGAACAACAAGCAGGCGATCCTCATCTAGTAAAATTTGTTGAATCATCCCACTATCATCCATATCGATATCCATTATAGTCGTGAAGTTCCACTGTGACATACGCCGGCCAGATATTTTCTTCACGGTGATCACTGCACCATCCGAATACGCAAAGTGCATTCCATCCTCGGCCCATGTTATCCAGTCAATGCTCATATCTGCCGATGAATTATCGGTATCAATTCGTTCGTGTGTGCTAACATCACACATCTCAACAAGCCCCTCACTATTCCCGATGCAAACAATATCCTTTTGCGGCCGCATCGCAAGAGTAGTAATCGGATTCGGCGATGAGGTAAATGCTTCAGAAGGTTGATTTGATCCAACAGTACTTCCGGCCTCAGTATCCTGTTCGTCTTGATCTAATAGCCTCACTAGAGCATTGGGTTCCCAGACCTTGCAATATGAACCCCGTAGATCAAAAAAGCGTCTTGAATCGGGGCTGAAGCATAACCCAGTAATGATATCTTCGGATAACAGTTGATAGACCAGAGAAAAATATTGATGGTTGTAGAGTTTGACTGTCCCATTCACGTCACTTGTTGCAAAAATGGTACCATTCGGACTACATCGTATCTCCGAAGGCGCTGTATTCGTCTCAGATGGCAGCTCTTGGTGGGTGTCATCAAAGGGATTCCATTTGAAGACAATCCCATCCCAATATATTCCTAGTACATCTTCGTCGTTTGGATGCCAAATGACTTTTGTAACACCTGTCCACGACATTCGACCATCTTTCCATGATCTTTCGCATCTCGTAACACGTTGTCTTTCTTCGATATCCCATAAGGTCAGTGGAAATGCTCGGTATGCGACAACGGCATGACTGCCATCGGAAGTGAATGCCATAGCAGTTGGCGAGTTAATAAAAGCTCCATCAAATGTGCTTGGATCTTCTACCAAAAAGTCTTCTTCGATGGTTGTCCACTCCGTTTGCCCATCGATGAGAACTTCAACAACTTTGCGGGTGTTCAAACCTGCAATAAGCTTTGAATCATCCTGTACAAATTTAATTGCAAGGGCACGACATTCAGGGTGGTTTTTAATCCGGTGTACTTGCTGTCCTGTCCGAACATTCCATATCACCGTATTCTCATGTCCATATGTCGCAAGAAGCAGGCCACTTTCTGTAAAGCACATAGCAAAGATATGCTCCCCGTAATGAAGAATCCGAAACTCCTCGAATGTAATTGCGTCCCATAGTACCACAGTCTTGTTAGACGTCGACGCAGCAATATAGAGGTTTGAGGAAACCACTTTTAGCGCTTGAATACCACTCCCAACAGAGACTTTTGCAAGGCTATCATCCCAGTTCGGATCAGAAACTCCAGACACTCGCAGTTCCGCTTGCTTTCCAAATTGCCGATATATTGTTGTATCCTGCGGACACAACTGGGGGATATATTTAATTATGGATGTCGGATCTTCAATTAGGTTTGTGCCAAACTTTCCAACTATCTTTAACAAATCTATAGCCCAGCCCTCGAGCAGACAGATATCCTTTATGCGATGCTGCGACGGATTTATGCCTGATTCATATGCTTTTCTTCTTGAAATATAAAAATTAAGGGTAGTTGATCCCGTGATGAGGACTTTCAAACTCTTCAAACTAGCCAAAGCCTGGATCCAACTGAGAACGGAAAATCCTTGGAAGAACTTAACCAACAGATTTAGAGAAGAAGTTGAACTCGAGCCGCTGCGATGTAGGTGATATGGCCAGGATACCACCGCATAAGAATGCAAGGCAGAAGGACCTTGCTTCTTTCCCCTGCTCCTTTGGCGTGAGTCGCTCAAGGTGGTGATAAGCTTAGTGAAGAGTTCCTCCTGAATCTCCTGAGTAGAGAATGGAAAAGGTAGGTCCGCCGTATTAATCAAATAGTCTCTCGCCGTTTGATGGACTAGAACAATGCGGTCGCTCGTATCAACCATAACAAAGTGTCCACAAAGCTGGCTTGCAGCATGCCTTATGTCGGTGATTGAAGAACTTTCCGATTTTAATGCCTCTAAAAGCTCATCTGACTTGAGTGGCTTTCGAGAATAGGTAGCCCAAGCTAAAATCATTCGTGCAAGTGAAAGTTCGGCCTGGCTTTTGTGAGATCTGATTCCTGCCTCCATTCTTTGGTATAAGGCCTCCATGCCAGGCGGAATGTCGTCAAGAACTTTTCTGATATCTTCTTCAATAACCCGTGGCATAACTTCCTTTAACACCAGTGATACCCACAGAAAGTTGCCTTCAGATCGCTTCACAATCTCGTTGATGATTTCCGTCTTAAATTCGTCATCTGCGTACATCTCTTCCATCTCCTGCTCGGCGAATTGTTTGATGTCGTCCCGATTATCGCTAATGGATAGTTCTTTCACTGTCGTTTTGGAAGAAATCTTATCAAATGCTGTTGCAATTTCTGGAAGTCGTCGACTTGAGATGATAATGCGAATTGAAACTTTAGAAGCTGATATTTTGTGGAGAAACGATGAAAACACCTTAAAGGAATCAGATTCATCCCATGCATCAATTGCCCAATATAAAGTTTCCGTGAGCTCTAGTTTGAACAAGCAGTTTACGAAGAGTTTCTCCCAAATCATTCGCGCTTCCATCTTATCGACTTTCAGGCCATTATTATCAAATAAGATGAATGCTTTTCGAAAACTTGGGACTTTCTCCGCAATTTGCCATGCAAGAGATCTCAAAAGAGACCCAACTGATCTCTTTGTCGAGTCACCGTTCTTAAAGAAGAAGTAGCTGCATAGAGTGTCGCGCTGTTGCAAGTAGTTTATAAGAAATGCCATCTTCACAGACTTTCCGCTACCTGGGGCAGCATTGAGCCAAAGTATTTGAGGCCCCTCTGGATTATGCCTCCAGTCTTCAAACAGTGGCTCGGATAGTATAGATTCGCAAGTTCCTTCTTTACACACATATAAAAGCGAGGCGAAGTCGTCTTCTGGGGCGCTAGATATGCCGAGCATGTCCGATATGTGCCTCATTTCTTCGGTGGCATCCTCCATGTTGAGCTTCGAATCTAAGAGTATTTAGTTAGACATTCTGTTCTAAGTGAGGTACTAGACAATACTCACTAGCGTCGCTATACGGAGAGATGAGTGTGTGAAGCACAGCACGTATCTTCTTATAACTGACATCATTTGGTGATGCAAATTTACAAACATTATGATGATCTGCATCAATGGGATCAATAATTTCTCCAGGATATCCAAGAGTTGAAGAAGCTTTAGTTAGGATCATCTGAAAGTGTCAGTTCTTGCAACCAAAGTCAAGAGAGGTATAACTACAGCTGTTTTTATCCCAACCGGAGTTCGCAACGTCTCATAGAAGGAAAATATCCGCAAACTCGGTGCATGGTGGCGAAAAGATTCATTAATCTCCTCCAAAGTTGGAGAGTTTTCCCTCAGCTCGTTAATGTATTGCTTTGGGGTGTGGTTAAATACCGATGCCGATAAAATGCGATTGAGCATCTCTGCGAGACCGGTTCCTCGATGAGGGGTAGAGATGAATACGACTGCGCGGATGCTAGAGACGACGTCTTTGTATTCACTACTGTTTATACCCATAATGAAAGCCTATAGGTATCAGTAATCGATCTAATATAGGGCAACATAAGGCAACGCACCTTTTTAAACACTAGTCCTCCCATTGAATGTACAACGAAGATAATTGGAGCCTATTAAGTTAGCAAAGCACGTACAAATGGATATAATCACATACCTGGTCTAGATTTAAACTTTCTACCTCCTTGTCTTTGCCAAATTTCATTTCAAACAGGAGTGACTGCGCAAAATCCGAAATACTGGCAATACTACCCGGACCAGCTGCCATGAAGTTCGCATTGTAGCCGTATGTCAGAATACGGGCACTGCTAATGACAGGCTCTTGCGGAAGCCATTTCTTCGGCCAAAACAGCTCCAAGTCTCTGTTTCTCGCCCAAGTATGCTGGCTCGTACCACCAAGTCCATGGACAAATATCACATTCGCGGTTGGTGTATTTACCGGGGAATGTAGAACAGTGATTCCAAGAGGATCGAGCCGTCGATCGGTGGATCGCTTCCTCGCATGCGACAATGCACCTGGCCCCAGTCTTGTAGGCGATAAATCGAATGTAGATAGGTTACTTGCGGTAGAATTGCTACGATGATCAAGGGGTTTGGGTAGTAGCAGTGTACTGCTAGTAACAGTCGTAACAAGAGTTGTGTCGTCTGATATGGAGCTGATACGTCCGCGTAGCAGATTGGTGTCTGTCAAACGTGGCGGCGATGTTGGCGGTGCAGGCACAAGGCCGGAGGCAATTTGAGTTTCGTTTTCTTTCTCCTTGTCCTTCGAACGGAGAAGTCTGTTTTTCAACGACTGCAATACGCCGTGGTCAGCTCTGCCCGCTGATATATAACGATGTGATCGCCCGAACCTTCATAATTGCAATTCCTACCTACGAGTACGGCGTTTCCTCGATATGGTTTGCCGCGGGTCCCTGTAGCGTTGATTTCATAATACCTGGACCGACCACGTGCTTTATAAGTCTTCGGGAGTCCTGGTGAAGCTTTAGGTGTGAAGTTCGGACAGAATCGTGTAGTAAAGTCACGAGAAAAGCGCACTCGAGCGTCTCTGGAGCACGCTACCTGAACATTACGGAATATATGCTACCTGCTCGAAAAGGCTAGTATTAACGATATTCCCCCCCTCCCCCACAGAGGGGTTACCCGTGACATCCCTGGTACCAGCTGTGAATGGGGTTGTTTTTCACAGTTCGCTAAGCGCTGTAACCCTGTACACCGGGGAGTATTGTTTGAGCTGGCTGCATATTAATTGGACTTAGCCCGTATCCATTCAAGTCCATTGGATCAGACCGATAAGGGCTGATTGGAGCCGATAACTGGTAGGCGCGTATATGTGTTGCTGCCCAATAGGCCGTGGAGTGAGCCGCTTCACCAGACACGAGGCTATCGAGGACAGTTGACTTAAAGTACAGGGTAACATCAATACATTTATAATACAGTCGCCAGGGAAAGTTGGAAACAACACCAATTACTATATCAGAAGTTAGAGTTTATTAGCAAGTTTTTACGAAGAACATCGATGGCCTCATTCGCTACAGCCGCTAAGAGAGATGGGGATATTAGTGGTGATCTTTTTCTCCCCGACGAGGTCATTAAAGGTAGCGTCAAGCTCGCTTGAGCCTTTTCCTCTACTACAATAGTAATGGTTCACACTGACGTTTCATAGCTCTTCCCGATGGATTGAAGGTCATTTCTGCGGAAAGCTATGGAACGTCAGCATATTCTGTGACTGGCCGTATCAATGCCCAGAAGGAAGACGGCTCGCCTGCCAGATTCTTTGTGAAGGTGAATATACCTACGAATTTAAGAGTCAATCGCTAACAACCCAGTACACCACAAGAGAGAGCGGTGCTCTTCAAATGGAAGGCGAATATGCTGGCATGTTAGAACTCTACAACACCGTTCCCCACATGATCCCGAAGCCTCACGGATGGGGCAAGGTTGAGACTCAGCCCCTCCCAACTTACTTCTACGTCTGTGATTTCATCAACATTACCGACACCTTGCCCGATCCGATAAAACTCGGGGCTGCCATGGCTGAATTGCACAAGAAAAGTATCTCGCCTACTGGAAAGTTTGGCTTTTCTATGAACACCTGCGATGGCTTCCTGCACCAGGATGTACCATGGGACGCTAGTTGGACATCAGCCTTTACAAGATTACTCCGTGGCGTATGGGAGCACGATGCAGACTCGAATGGTCGCTGGCCAGAGCTTGACGCTGCAATGGAGCGAACATTGAGTCACGTTGTGCCGAGATTAATCGGTATCCTAGAAGCTAACGGACAGACCGTGAAGCCATGCCTGATTCACGGAGATCTGTGGGAAGGCAATATTGGGACGGATATTGAGACAGGCAATATCTACATTTACGATGCGGCAGCCTACTATGCTCACAACGAGATGGAGATCGGTATCTGGAAGGTCCCTCATCGAAGCATCAAGTCAATGGCTTATCGGCGGGAATATATTAGGCATTTCAAGAAGAGTAAGCCAGTTGCAGAGTGGGACGATCGGCTAACGCTGTACTCTGTGAAGGCAAAGTTGATGTACACGGCGAGTGTGTCTCATGGACAGGCAGTCAGGCAGTCGTAAGTTCAGATTCTACTAGTACGGAGAAAGTTGCTAATTTTAGAAGGGCATTGGAGGACCTACTACACCTCAACAAAATATATGGTGGCCAGGTCGTTAATGAGAATCATTTAGATGAAGGTGTAGATGAAGCCATAGATGAGAAGCTTGCTTCTGAGTTGCCTATCGAAGAGAAAGCGACGGATGCCCTTGTTGAGAAGGCCGGAGCGCTTAGTGTTGCTTAGTTATGATACGTTTGACTTTAACGTTAGAGGATCAATCGAATTTTTAAACGCAGCCTCATGTAACTAACTTAAAGTCCTCTAAATATCAAGTACTGTAATGTCAGATATCAAAACACGTGATACCAAGTTCTCCCACGTGAAGGTGTGCCAAGTAAGTAAGTTACTGTTACAGGGGATCGAATCGTGTTCTGACTGAACCACACAGACATCATGACGGGATTCACAGCCTATCTATATTCGTGGTGCAAAACCGCCAAACTTTGATAATATAATACAATGACGGCAAGTGAATCTCTGTGCGATGACGGAACAACTCCAAAATCTACCGAGGGGATCTCTCACCAGGGCGATACAGTCTCAGAGACTCCTTACTCCATTTACACCCGCAGCCAAAAACTCCGCATCGTCTCCCTTGTAGCCTTTATAGGCTTCTTCTCCTCTCTCAGCTCATTTATCTACTTTCCCGCTATCGCGCCTCTCTCCGAGTCCCTCTCCGTCACAATCGCCAAAATTAACCTTACCGTCACAGCATACCTCGCCGTCTCTGCCATTACTCCTACCATTATGGGCGGCTTTGCGGATTCTTCCGGACGTAGGCCGGTATTTTTACTTGGGGTGGCGATTTATGTTGCGGCCAATGTGGGATTGGCTGTCCAAAGGTCGTATGCAGCATTGATAGGATTAAGAGTTATGCAGAGCTTTGGAATTTCTGGTATTATTGCTTCGGGAGGAATAATCATTGATAACTGCAACTGAATGCATCACAGGGGTTGTTTCAATCGCGTATGGTGTGGTCGCAGATATCGCCAGTCCCGCCGAGAGAGGCGGTTATGTTGGAATTCTCTCATTCGGGCAAGTAGTTTCACTTTACTCTAAAGTATAAAAACTAAGATTAGGCAGCATGAATACAGCACCGGCTATTGGTCCCCTTCTTGGTGGACTTCTCCTGCTTTTCAGAGGTTGGAAAGCTATCTTTTGGTTCCTCAGCATAGCATCCGGTACCTGTCTCCTCCTTATTATCTTCTTCCTCCCCGAGACTGCACGTAACATTGTTGGAAACGGCTCCGCCATCCCGTTCGGTATCTACAAGCTACCTACTACAAACAAACGCTCTGCCGTAATAGACGGGCCACCGGCAAAGCATCCTGAAATCCGCTTTCCAAATCCTTTACTATCGTTGTATGTGCTGAGGAAGTGGGACACGGCGATTACCATTTTGGCATTCTCTATTCTGTACATGATTTACATGTCTGTGCAGACTTCGCTAGGCTCGTTATTTGTCATAAAGTATTCACTCAGCGACTTGCAAGGTGGATTGGTTTATTTACCGTTTGGAGTTGGGTGTGCTCTTGCCGCGTTCTTCACTGGTACGTCTCATCTTGGAATCCTGTTAGCCTACATAGCTCATGTTTTTAGGGAGATTGCTAGATAGGGATTATCGTCTCACGGCACAAAAGTACGACTTTCCATTAGACAAGTCACGCCTGGTTGATTTGGATACTTTTCCGATTGTACGGGCTCGTCTCAGGAGTATATATGCCCCTATTCTCATGGCTATATGTACAATTTCGGGGTATGGGTGGTGCTTAGAATCAAAAGCAGTCAGTCAAATCTCCCTTCGTCCATCGAGTCAAGCACTAAATAACCCTGCAGCATATCGCTATACCTCTAGTCCTGCAGTTCTTTATGGGCAGTGCTATACAAAGCAGCTTTACCGTAGGTCTACTAAACTTGCCATTTCATCCAATATCGTCTCGTCTTCCCCAAATGAAAGAAGGAATCTAACATACACCTAGATACTTAGCACCCTTTTAACAGACTTGAACAATGATGCACCGTCTACAGCCGCTGCATCAAATAACTTAATCCGCTGTGCCTTTGCTGGGATTGGGCTTGTCGCGGTGGAACCAATGATTAACAGCATCGGGGTAGGATGGTGCTTTACCGTTTTTGCCGGAACTTGTGTCGCGCTGGTGCCCTTTCTAATCTTGTTATGGCACAAGAAAGTTGCCACGCCTCAAAACTGTACGAGTTAATATAGAGTACTCATACACTGCCTAGATTATTGTAAATTCGATGGATACGTCTCTGATCAATCGAGTCTGCTGTGTCTGCTGTGTCTGCTGTGTCTGCTGTGTCTAGAGTGGGAAATCATCGTCTTCCACGACTCTATCCCCGTCCCCGCGCCATCTCGAGGATATACCCGCCCGTGCTGTGTCCTTCCCATTTGTGCTGAGGTCGGGAGAGAAATGGGGGAAAGCGGGCAGGAGGAAGCGGTGTATGATAGGTATATATTCAAGTAGAATTATAATAGAGCAATAAAACTTCTTTCCAAAGCCAGTGACCGCCTCCCCTCCCATCGCCCCCACCCCTTCATCTCCGGGTGAGACCTCTATATAACACCCTCGTCCCTCCTCACAAAGCCTCTCAGCACAGAAAACAACACCATGCTGGACCATACAAACGTCCTTCACCGTCCTCGTCATCCATCTAAGTCTCAACATGCAGCCCCCCTCCCATCTCAGGGACGATGAGGCCAGGTCTGTATCGGGCACAGTGCGGTGACAGCATATCCACACGACAGCAACCCTCCGCGGCGAGAAGAACAGCGGTGACAGTATGAATGCCCCAACAACAACAGCACATGTATTACTTCTTTGTGTATTGCATCCGGCTGGCTTCCCATTACCCGGGCCGTCAACCTTCTCATCCATTCTTCGTCAGACCCCGCGTATTGCCCTGTAATGGTTTCCGACTCCACCACAAGTTGCCGTAGTCTCCTGTAAAAGGTTGCGGGAGGAAGGTTATATATACATGTATATTTTTGGGGATTGTGGGCTAGTCCACTTCACAGGGGTAAGAAATGTGGAAAACTCATAAACCCAAGACGCCCTCACAAGTCCACGTACAACGGGTCCATTGTCCTTTGAAAATATGCACCTCTATTACGAAAATCCAATCCCAATACTCGCTATCAAGATCCAAGCCCTTCCCCCACACTAATATACAGAACTATCTTACACCACATCCTCACTCCCCCTCACTTCTCTCTCCGCTTCAACAAGCAATGCTCCCCATACACCCTCTCACCCCCCAATCCAAGCGGCAATTTCACCAACCTCGCCGCTAGCTTCGTCCTCGACGCATCCATAAAGCGTTCACATTTTACCGCCTCCCACGTCTCTGTATCAAGCATATACGCTGGCTCGAGGGCTGAGGGGGTGGAGGAGGGGAAGTAGGTGTCTACCAAGAAATCGCAGGTATTTATATCAACCTAAGAATCAGCTTGTTAGTCATATATCCCCTATCATATCCATCCCGGCGAAACAAAAAAAAAACCCAAAAAACCCAAAAAGGGGGGAAAAGGGGCCACTCACGTATTTCCCCACATCCTCCAAATTCTCATCATTCATCCCCTCAGGCAGCATCCACGTCCCCGGCCAAAATCCCTTCCCCACCGCAAACTCCCCCGGCAACAAGCCCTTAAACTCGCTCTTTACAAACCTCGCCCTCATTCCCTCTGGCAAAAAATACGAACTCGGGAATCGATACCAATCCTTCCCCAAACACAGCGAGGCGCCTGGCACCGCCACCCCTGGGCTCTGCAGGGGCTCGTAGATCGCCAGCGGGGCGGAGAAGGCGTCGTGTGCGCCGAGGATGCGGAGGAGGCCGAGGGCGATGGAGGTGCCTAGGGTGCTGAGGACGAGGAGGAGTTTGAGGCCTGCGGGGATGCGACCGAGGAGGGTGCGTGGCGAGGATTGGCCGAGGGCGGCGAGGAGGATGTGCAGGGAGATGGCGGCGTTGAGGGCGAGGGCTGGGTAGGCGGGGTACATGAAGCGTTCTTCCTTGTGGGGTTGGGCGGAGAAGATGGCGAGCCAGAGGTAGAAGGGGGAGATGAAGACGAGGGTGCGGAGGCCGGAGGCGAGGGGTTGGCGGGAGAAGAGTTTGAGGAGAATGAAGAGGGGGAGGGAGAGGAGGGCGAGGGGGAGGAAGATGTGGAAGTTGAGGAGGAGGTTGCGGATGTAGAAGGACCAGGGCTCGGTGCCGTAGATGTTAGGTCCCTTGTGAGGGGGGCTGAAGACGTTGTAGAGGACAATGTTGAGGGGGACAAGGGAGGGCTGGCGGTAGAAGATGGAGGAGATTGCGAATTCGGTGAGCTGAGAATATATTAGCACTGAATATTCTACCCGGAGATGAGTGATACATACCACAACCAAAAGCGACGCCCCAACACCCATCAACCCCCTCTTCACCACCTCAACAATCGCCTCCTTCCCATTAACCAGCGCCAACACCACCTCCTCCACCAAAAACGGCAGCGCAAGCGCCACACTAAACGGCCACCCCATCACACCTCCCACCGCAAACCAAAACACCCCCTGCGCCGTCCTCAGTCCGCCCTTCCAATTAACAAAAGCCGCCATGCCCAGCATAGTCGTGTACATAGCGAAGCTACTCGGCAGAAACGCCGTCGACGCTCTAAACACTCCCGGACTAGTCACCATAGCCAGCAAGAAGAAGAGCGCAATTCGCGGATTCAGCGTAATGCTAATAACCCTGAATAATTGCGTCTGACACACCGCGCACGCAAAGGCAAGGACATAGCGAATGAAATAAAACTCCCCCACCTTCGTTGGGAACGGTAGGAGGCGCCGGAAGGATCCAACGAGCGCGTGGAGACCGACGTACGCCCAGCTGCGGATCGAGTAGACGGGGGAGTACTCCCATGTTTGCAGACCGTAGGAGTGCGCGAGGTAGTGCGTGGGCTCCCAGTAGTTGAATGTCTCGTCGCAGTCTTCGATGGGGGAGGTGAGGGCGGCGAGGAGGTTGAAGAAGAGGAATACCCAGAGGGCTGTGATGGGCTTCATGGCGAAGGGGG
>JPJW01000541.1:0-35499 GCA_000750755.1 Pseudogymnoascus sp. VKM F-4513 (FW-928)
CCACGGCTCCTCCACCGGCAACGGCGAAGCCCTCGCCTCCTACATCCTGACACACTACCACCCCTCGCCCACACAGCCTCGCCCTCCCCTCCTCTTCCTCGTCGGCGACAATCGCCGCGACATCATCCCCAAGACCCTCATGAGCTCGTCCCTCCCCGCCCACGAACGCATCCGCATCGACGAGCTAGAAGTCTACGGCACAACCACCCAGTCCTCCTTCCCCTCCGCTTTCGCCTCCGCGCTCTCCGCCTCGTCCGCCGCAAAAACGCGCTGGGTCGTCGTCTTCTCCCCCACAGGGTGTGAAGCCGCGCTGCGCGAGCTGGGGTTATTAGACGAGGACTCCGGGCGCGTGAAGACGGGGGAGAGGGGAGGTGGGTGCGGGCTTAGGAGGGGCAGGCGGCAGACGTATGTTGCTACTATTGGGCCGACGACGAGGGATTTCTTGAGGAGGGAGTTTGGGTTTGAGGCGGATGTTTGTGCGGAGGTGCCGAGTCCGGAGGGGGTGGGGGAGGCGATTAAGAGGTTTATGGTGGGGTTGGAGTGATGGGAGGTGGGGGAGGGGGTGTATATAGGAGATATGGGAGAGAATATGAGTGTGGTTATGAGATGATATGTGTGATTCAAATGGGGGAAAGAGATACTACAGGTTGCCATTCTCGCATATGTTCGTTCGTTAACCAATCAACTCCCATCTGCCCTGCTATACTGTAGCTGCCAGCAAAACATCAGCCGGTGTTTAAAATTGCCCCCATTGTGACAGGTCATCTGTGCAGGTCTCTCTCCTTTTTCTCTCTCCCATTCCCATAAAATTTCGAACAAAAAAAACTGTGGCCGAGTGGGTTGGGTTGTTGGGGGGGACTCCGTTGAGGATAAAATAAAAAGAGATCTATGCTAAATGAACCCTTCGGCGCTCGTTAATCACAACCCACCCACCACAATCTCTCCAAGCCCCCCGCAAGACACCAAAAATGAGAAGGGGGGGCGCCGCGGCCGTTCCAGCAATATCCAACCCGAGCTCCATCGCCCTTTGTCTCCATCCCGATTTCCCCTGGCGCCAGCCAGCCAGCCATCCATCCATCCGGTCCTTCCAGCTGCAGAAAACTACCGCATGATCTCGTTGAAGATCAGCTGCTTCAGCTGCTCCTTGCTCAGGTTGTCCTTGTTCTTGTCGAAGTCGAAGAACTCCTCTGGGATAGGCGCGGCCGTTGGCTCGTCCTCGGGGTCGTGGTAGGGCTCGAGGTATGGGTGCTTGAGCGCCTCCTCCACCGTGATGCGCTTGACGGGGTTGAAGGCTAGGAGCTTCTCGAGGAGGTCGAGGGCCAGGTCAGAGGTCTTGGGGAACATGGACTTGAAGGGGACTTTCTTCTTGAAGGGCAGGGAGCGGATGTACTCGCGGGCGCGGCGAGACTTGATGCCGTAGTAGTCCTCCATGGTTGGCGTGCCAAGGACGTCAAGGATGAGCGTCAGTTGGTGGTGGTCTGCGGGATTGTGTTAGTTATGGTCGTTAAGGCGAATAGCAATGTGAACGTGGGGGAACTTACAATCCTTGCCTGGGAATAGAGGCTTTCCGCTCAGCATCTCGGCGAGAATGCAACCCACACTCCAGACATCAATAGCCTTGGTGTACTCCTTGAACGTCAACATGATCTCAGGAGCACGGTACCAGCGCGTAGCGACGTATTCCGTCATGAATCCCGAGTTGTCCTCTTGCGAGGCAGCCGAACGGGCCAGGCCAAAGTCACAGACTTTCAAGTCGCAGTTTGCGTTGAGGAGAAGGTTGGAGGGCTTGAGATCGCGGTGGAGGACGTTGGCGGAGTGCATGGCTTTCAGGGCGCGCAGGGTTTGGTAGATGAAGTACTGGCAGTGGTCGTCGGAGAGGTCTTGTGTGCGGATGACGCGGTGCATGTCCGTCTCCATGAGCTCCTGGATGAGGTAGACCTCGGTGAAGGTCTCGTAGCTTCGGGGCTTCTGGATATCTAATATGGAGATGATGTTCTCGTGGTTGAAGTATCGTAAGAGCTTCATCTCACGGAGGGTTCTCAGGCAGAACATGGAATGATCGAATGGGGTAATCTTCTTGATCGCAACCTTCTGTCCGGATGGCTTGTGAAGCGCCGAGCTGGAGTCTTCATGTTAACAACTTCAATTTCGTCTCCGCGCCTGGGAATTACGTACCAGACAACACCGTATGCGCCCTCTCCAACAACATCCTGGATATCGTACTGCTCGCTCACATTAAACGAAATCTTTCTCGATCCCGTGGGATTGGGTGCGCGTGTTGCCATTTTGACAGATTGATTCGATTTACGTGGTATATATCGTGGTTCGAGTTGCTCAAGTTGCAACAGAAGCTTAACGACAGAGGGTGGCCCAGCTTCAGCGGCGAACCGAAATACTATTATCGCCTTTGCGCGCTTCTTTGTTGGTGATTACGCCGGAGTGTTGTTAAGGATAGAGCTGCCCCGGATCGTGCTTTGCTGGCAATTCGTCGGTTGGGCGCCAACGGTTTCGAGCTCGCCAACGTTGCAACAGGTGTAATAGAAGCTTTAGATTAAGTCCGAAGTAACAATGGCAGGGTTGTGATGTGATTCGACTTGATTCCTGCGTGCCTACTTCACAGCAGTGAGTTAGTATATGATTTCCATCTCCAGGTCTAGCCGTCAGGAACGAAGAGGAAGTTCCAACACGAGAGCCTAAACACCTCGCATCGATGGAGAAACAAGGGCTCGGAATGCGTTCGTCCCGGAAGCGGGGCTCGAGCTTCAGCGTACCTTTGTGATGTAATCCCAAGCGAGTGCCAGCCAAATAAAGAATATCTCAAATGTCAATCGAAGAAGGTGGATGTAGGGGCCAGTTTGTTGATTGATTTTGGATGTCTTTGGTGATGGCGGACGCTCCCGGACCCTGGTGCGGGGTTTGAATGGGCGGGGCTGACGTGCCAACTGTGGGTTTTGCGAGTTACAGTATTATCGATAGCGCACAGCCAGGGAAACTCTCCTCGCGAACAGTCCAAGTTTTTGAAGGTGAGGATGAAGAGGATGAAGAGATGATGAGGACGAGAAGTGAACGATTTACTTTGTCAGCCCTTTTTTTTTTCGAGGAGGAGAAGGAAGCAGGACGACAAACGGCAGAGCGGCCGTACTAGCGAGGGACGAGGGGATAGGGAGGGATATATGGGGGCTGAGACGAGGATGCCGAAGATGGGATGATGGTTTCGAAGAGGTCGAAGATCCCCGTCGCCCTGGTCTAAGTGGTTCTAAATGATCTAAGTGGCCTAGGTGGTCTAACTTGCTAACTGGTTGAGGAGGTGGTTGGTGTGTGATTTTTGGTGGGTTGATGCAGGTGCAGGTAGAGCATTGACGGCTGCTGGAGTAGTACTGGATGCTGGGCCCCTGTTTGATTCCCCCTAGACTGGCCTGGCTGGATAGAAAAATATGTGATACTCTACTTTGATGGACAAGCTGTGACCTAAACCAGATAAAATAGGGCTGCTTCGAGAAAGGTCGGCGCATACAAGGTCAGTCAGAGAGAGAGTCAGGGCGCCAGGGAGTCAGAGAGCTCGGAGTATTTGATCAAAGCGGCAGGGCAGGGAGAACAAGCAGGCTTTCGTTCCCAAGCTAGATATTCTATATTCTATATATAAACATCACTCAGGGGGGATAAAGGATAAAGGACGGTCTAAAATACAAATACAAATAGCTCATAAGGCATAGAGCGAAAAAAAATAACCAACAAGCTTCAGGTCGGCAGATGGCGGTCGCAGAGACGGTCGCAGTAGTCCAGCGGTACCTGTAAGTACATACAACATCGGGCGGTTGTCAAGGTACCCAAGGACATACCCAAGGACATACCCAAGGACAGGATCGGACGAGAAAGACCCTTTGGGACCTCCTTAGAACCCATTGGGGGTTCAATTCTGAACTGGTGACCAAACCACTAAATTACTACCAAATTACTCAGTAACAGTCCCCAGTCCCCTCCAAGTAGCCCACCAACAGCCAACGTGCATCCCACGAAAACCGCATGCGACGACCGCGACAGGCCAGGAACCCCCAACCACCATTGCCCCCCCCCATTCACCCATCACCCCAGCCACGGCGCTGATAGGTCGTGTAGGCGCCGGCGCCGGCGCCATCACAACAGCTACAGGCTAGACTTGTGTCGGTGGGGGCCGCCAACGGGGGGCCGGGCGGCCAACCACGCGGGTGTTTCAGTGAAGGGGCCTTAAGCGGTTTCAGGCATGTCGCGGACACGACATCGTGAGACTGTGGGTGGGTGCCGTGCCGCTGAGAAGGGGGGCGGGAGTGTGGGAAGAAAGAAAAGAGGAGAGAGGAGAGCAAAGGAGAGAGCGGGAGTTGGGGGCGGTGGTTCAAACCAGAGCATACATAGCACGCACGGGGTTTGGATGGATGGCCAGGCGGCGGCACGGCACGGCATACTGTAGGAGGCACGATGCGATGGAGGCAGTGGGGGCTTGTTTCGTGCTGGTGTTGTGCTATGCTGTGATGCACCACATGCGGAGTACAAAACGCCTCCTCAGATTATGATCCAGAGTGTCGGGTATATATAACTATCAACAAATTCGACTCTGTCCCACGTACGCACGCACATACAGTAAGCAAACCTGCCCTCCGTTCCTTCCCTCCCCCGTGCCAATACGCCTCCAACCATTCCCCCCCAATCCTACCCAGCCACCCACACACACACCACCCAATCCCATCCAACCCCGCCATGCACGGCGAATGCACACTTCTGCCCGTCCATCACCAACGAGTAGGGTACTGTAGTCCCCCTAATCGTCCCACACCTTCACATTATCCGCGTACTCCATGATCTTGCTATGCACCTCGTCCTCGATGTCATCGCCCTCCCCAGCCGCAATGCGCAGGATGAGTTCGTTCAGACTCGCGCGCCCCAGGATGTCCACATGGTCACCCGTGTTGGGGCCACCGCGCGGACTGAACCGGTCCGGCTCGTGCGCCATCTCGCGGACTACGATCTTCGTCCCCGCGGGATTGTACCGCTTCATCTTCCATCCCTTGTTGCACATGTAGCCCATGGATAGCAGGTTCACCGTGCCGTCGCCCTCGGAGAGCACAATCCCATGGTCAATGTTCCCCTCGTTGATCGCCGTGTCAATAGTGACATTGAGGCCAGGGCTCGCGGAGGTGTCATGGTAGAAGTACGACCGCTCGGTCGGCTTGCCCGTGCCTGTTGCGCGCGCGTTAGTCGATGCATCAAGTGAACGCCGTGCCGCGCCGCGCCGCCACCAACATCCAACACTGCGGGGCCAGAATGGGGTGTCTTACCGTAGAAGCAGAAGATCTTCAGGTTCGGAGCGAGCGGCAGCCGCGTCTCGAGAGGGTTCACCCACTTCCGCGGGTCGTTCTCGTTCGCTTTAACCTCCGCCCGCGAGTGCGCCACCCCGTGCGAGTAGCTCCCCTTAACCGCATCCTGGTACCACGGCTCTGTGGTGTTCATCAAAAACTCCATGCTCTCCGTGACTGTGAGGTTGCGCGCCGGATGCGTGATGTTGTTATCCTTGAAATTCAAGAATGGCCCGAAACTCACCTCCTGCCCGGGTTGGTCGTCTGGGGCCCAGGTCGAGTTTCCCCATACGGCGTCTCCGCCCATGGGCAGCATGGAGGAGATTCCTGGCATGGCGCGGAAGATCTCGGTGCGTTCCTCGCGGCTAAGGAAGCGCTCGAGTCCGTACACGGCAAAGGCGTTTAGTTGGGCGGTGTCCTTCATCTCGCCGGAGAGCACGGCGGGGAGCCCCTTTAGGGCACCTAGCATGCACCCACTCACATTTATCCAAGAGTCAATGTGATCATCTACCCAACTGTCTCCTCCGTTTCCGCCAAGTGGTGATGCCACCCAGTGGAAGAAGTAGAACATGACCTGTCCGCCCATGCTATGACTTACCAGCACAATCTTTTTCTTTTGGACACGATGGGCCATCTCGATATGTAGCTTTAGGCGCGTGAAATATTGATCCCGAACCTCTAGGTTGGAGTAAGAGAGACGCCAGTCGTAGGATGCGGTATAACTGTTTGTGGGGTCATATCCAATCGACGCCAGATTCTCGAGAATCTTGCTCCAGATCCAGTAGCCCGTGATGAAGAAATCGGTTGCATCGAATCCTTGAGCTGCGCGAACTTTGACACCCGGGGGGTCAAGGCCGGTATATTTATCCAACATGATATGCCTCTTCCACTCCTCCTTGTCCACAACCAGGGCGCGCATCATAGTCCAACTGCCCCATAGTCGCTTTCGAAAGTACGGCCGTGATACATTTGACGTTCCCCAAGATTCGAGGCCAGATGATATAACACCTGGTATCATAACAACAGGGTGGGTCGCTTCGAGGCCCTCTGCGGCCAGTTTGAGACCAACAGAGAAGGCATCGTAGTTTAGAGCTTCGCGCTCTCCGCCCTATAGCTTGTCAGTAAGACAGTCGCGTAAAATACCTCAATCACTCACCTTTAATTCCCTTGCTTCCTGGAGAAAACCTGCTGGAAGCACTTCCATCAAGCCATTAATGTTCAAGTCCGAAATAAGGTCCGCGAACTCCGGCATCTCAAAGAGGTCATTCTTCTGCGCAAAGAAGCCCGCCACCAGAATACCAAAAATTCCACCCAGGAAGAAGACAAATCCGCTCTTCCTCTTCCTGCCCTTTGGCTTGCCCTCCTTGGTGAGATTCTTAAGAGACGACTTTGGCACAAGCGTCAACTCATCCGAGCCCTCACTGGTTTCCGCGGATTGCGAGACCTTCGCGTCTTCCGATGCCGCAGAGGTCCCTGACTTGCCGCCACCCTTTGCCGTCCGTTTCCGGACCGAAGACGCCATGTTGCACAACTAAGCCAGTGCTTTTGAACAATCAAAGTACGAGTGTAAACAAACCCGCTGTTAGTGAGGGCACATGTTCCAGAACCACCACTATTCCGACTCACCGCCTAACTGCTACGTCATACCGTGAATTATTCTGCCGGGGTCCCCTTCCACTTGGCGTTTTTGGTCCAGGCACAAATCATGTGATTCTTATCTACCAACGACACTGGAGGAAGCAACTTCAGCTTCCAAGCAAATGGCAATGGGAGAAAGGATAGCGGAGCTTCCTCCAGACTTGAAGTATATCCAGTATCACCATGGTCTGGAGAAACAGTACCTACCGGCGATCCGGAGTTTGATATCCAAGGACCTCAGCGAACCGTACAGCATCTATGTCTACCGTTACTTCCTCTATCACTGGGGCGACCTATGCTTTATGGTGAGCAAAACTCTCTCTCGGAAAAAATATATATTCTAACACCCTAACCAGGCAATTGATCCCAAGACCTCCGCGCTCATAGGCGTGGTAGTCAACAAGCTCGAGATCCACCAGTCCCACTCCCCTCCCACCCTCCGCGGCTACATCGCCATGCTCGCCGTATCCTCGTCATATCGCGGCCATGGGATAGCCACGACGCTCGTTCAGAAGGCGATCGATGCGATGATTGCACGTGATGCGGATGAGATTATCCTTGAAACGGAGGTCTCGAACACGGCGGCCATGAAGTTGTATGAGCGCCTTGGGTTCCTGCGGAGCAAGAAGCTGCATAGATACTATTTGAGCGGGAGCACGGCGTACAGGCTGGTGTTGCAGTTGAAGTCACAGTTGGGTTAAGGTTCGGAATAGAGGGGGTTAACGACATGCGTTATGACACAAGCGATACTATCATGGGTTTTAGGGTTTGGTCAATGAATACATCTCATGGTCTACTGTATCCTATTGTGTGTCATCTTGTTCCTGTGACTTTGAGGGTCCTGTCAATTTTCAAACGATAAGATAATGACACACAGATTGGTATTATAGCGGCGACAATAAATGCAGGCGGAACAGAAATTTAAACAGCAACATAATAGAATTATGAGTATGCCAACGCCTCCTATTTCAAATTATCCCATTTTTCATTCATCATAATTGCCATCTGCGTCAGGTACAGATGTTCTCGTTTTAAACAATCATCTACCTTGCCCATTTGTTCATCTATAACACCTCCGTCGAGTTATACAGCGATTCACTGATACCCCACCTATTGCCGGAGAATTTATTCAGGTGCGTGTATGCATCTATACCATGTCAATCATATTATTCACAATAATTAAACAATATGACTGGCTCACCGCATTTGTAAGATATCGGTCTTCCACACGGGACGAGCCCTAGTTCTTGTAATTTCCTCAGAACTCGGATAACATCCTCTTTATTAGAGAAATCAGCCGTATAAATACAGATTAGTCTGCTTCTAGTTTCCGGATCCTCGCGTTTCGGCGATACCTTTGCGCCAGTGCCAAGCTGGCCCGTCGCCACCGCGTGAGCAATAATAGACCAGGTACGGTTGACTTCATTCAAAGGTGGGAATAGCATCCACTATAATTTATTAGTCGGCCTCTATCAATAACCTTTCATTGCGCCCTGAGACTTTTTGTTCGGGAATAGTAGTTGTGACAAGCAGAAGCGTGGGGATGCCAACCTTTCCAGATGTTACTTTCATTTGAATGGCCAGATTTATAATATCTGTAACAATTCTATCCCTCACCGTCGGGGAGGCGTTTGCTGCATTTGGGACATAAAATTCTCAAGCTCATTTAGCATAGTTGCTCCCTGCGAGCGCAAAACTGATAATTTGAACGCATTTTCGGTCTCTTCATCAGCTGGAGGGAGAGGCACATATGGGTTGCTGATCCAAATCCACTGCAATTCTTTAGTGCCATACGTCGTGGCTGGAGAGAGGCGCTGGAGGAATTCGTCCACAGTCTCCGCGAGTTGGCGCCCAAACCAATGCCCGTTGAATCGATCTGAGAGAGGCAGAGTCGGCGATTCAGAAACCTGCATGGTGGAGTAGGCCGACATGCTCGTTGATGTCCACGATTGGCTCTCTCCTGGATTGGGCGCCCGTTGTGGCTTTGTTAATACGGAATATTATATTCTGCGGTGTACCGAGTCATCATGTAGTCATGAGGCTTGGACTCGCGGTGAGAATAATAAAAATATAATCCCTGTCCCACAACTGCGAGGTAGATGTGAAAGGACGCTGGTCAAAGAAGCCGTACTTTCTTTGTTCACTATTATAACAATGAATTCGAATAGAATACTTTTTGCATAATAAATCAGATGCTTGTATTAATAATAATTAAGATAATATGAAATAAGGAATATTTTTAGATTTTAGGGTTTCTTCAATATAATAATATTAGTATATAGAGTCACAAATAATCGCCTCCATGAGCATAAATACAATTGAAAGCTGTGGATGCTCTCTACAAAATAAAGATAATACTGGTATATTAATTTTACGAGTAATGAAAGTTATGCGCACGGGCAGAGGTACAGTTTTGCCGTCGAAAGAAGGTTTGAGGCCAGGGACCTGGGGTAGATCGAGTCGAATTAATTGCCCCACGGCAGAATTTCACGATCTCCCCCGCTTTTATTCGACATCCTGTTCACACCCCAACCACTCTCAAAACCTTACGTCAACGACGCGGCGACTCCTTGTCAATTTGATATTCCAAATGGACGAAGGATCTTTGAAAAACCATGCTATCGCTACCACCTTAGACCTTCCCCCAAGCTGCATAGAGTTTTCGCAGGCGTCACCTGAATATTTTGTCGTCGGCACATATAACTTAGAAAAAGATGATGCAGAGGAGCCACAAAATGACCAAGAAAACGATGAGGATGATAAGTCTAAAGTTGAAGTAAAGACACAAGAGAGAAATGGTAGCCTCATTCTTTACAGATTGGAAAATGACGAATTGTAAGTGGATTGGTTGCCGCCTGGAAATAATGTCATTTTTCCTCCTTACTTTTATACAACAAAACCGATATCATCCAATACTAATCCATGATTTAGATCCCTAATTTACACCGTCACTCACCCAGCGGCAATCCTTGATCTTCACTTCTCGCCCTTTTTCCCTCAGATCATTGCCGTTGCATCCTCCACCGGCTCGATAAGTTTATACAAACTTGAACAGACGCCAAGGCCCCACCTTGCCCTCCTTCAAACCTTCCAACTCTTCCCTGAATCTACCCTCGTTTTGTCTCTAGCATGGCATCCGTCGCATTCCCAACTCCTTGGCTGTACCTTGAACACATCCACAGTGGCGCTACTCTCTCTCTCGCCCGATTTCACTCAATGCAGTGTGCTCAGAGATGAGCTCAGCCCACATGATGACCTGGAAGCTTGGACGCTTGCTTTCTCGCCGGCCCGGCTAGATGGAAAGACGATGCCACAGGCACTGTATTCAGGTGGTGATGATAGCAAGCTACGATGTCTCGCGTTTTCGTCTCTAGCTTCCTTGAGCCACCCCCTCGAGGAGATCACAGCCGCATCACCGGGCGGCAGCCGTGGGATGCGAGGTCATGAAGCCGGAGTCACGGCAATCCTGCCTATTCCACTTGGAACCGAAGCTGGACAAGACATCTTGCTGACAGGAAGCTACGACGATACCGTCCGTGTGTTCGCTGTGTACGACTATCGCAGTGGCCAAAAGTCGAACCCCAAGGTCCTTGTAGAGAAGAAGCTGGGAGGTGGCGTCTGGAGACTGAAGTTCATGGATAAGGAATCAGAAAAGGTGGCAGATGGGGAGCGGTGTTTCAGGGTGCTGGCATCGTGTATGCATGCGGGCGCAAGAATTCTCGAAGTTCGAGGTTCGAGGGAAGGAGAATGGACGATTGAAGTGCTGGCCAGATTTGAAGAACACAAGAGTATGAATTACGGGAGCGACGTTCAGCCGCTGAAGAAAAAGGATTGGAGAGGCAACAAGAACGGCGATGAAGGAGGGGGTGATGACGATGGTGCCAAGGAGAGAAGTATTGTGTCTACAAGCTTTTATGATCGCCTGCTTTGCGTATGGAAATATCCCTGAGAGGAAGATTTTGGCACATACTTCAATGCGAAACATTATTAGTGACCACCCGTTTCATGGTTCGAATATCTAACATGTTTCTCGTTTTGTCACATTGCATTGACCTGTGGGCTGAGGCGCATCGAGATTTATCCCAGGTCTCCCAGCCTTGCCACAAGGTACAAGGGCCAGCGGCAGTTGACAACAGTCGGCAGGGCACACGTGTCTGCCATGCTGCCGTATGTGACGAATGAAGAATTATGATAGTTGATAATTGATATAGATATGGGTTCCGTGATAATGGGCCAGGTAAGTGCTCGTACCCATGATTCAAACCCTTGTTTTCCGTTCTCCCCGCAAACGCGAGCTATGCACTGTCTTACCGATCTAAAACCGTATCAGGTGGCAAAGTGGGGGGCGGGGCAGGCTGGACCTCGATATCTCAGATCCAGATCATTAACGCAATTCATTTCCGTATATTTCACATTAGGATCAATAAAGGATAAACTCGGCCAGCTACTCCGTCGGGTACAGTCTTAATTTGCGGACATTTACCCTACGCCGTTAGAGTTGAGGCTGTCTTAAACGTGCCGAGGACACAGACATTTCCCCACTAGGATCGTCGCGGACATAGCGCACCCCGATCCAAACGGCTTTACCGACAAAACAAAGCGACATCTCCCGTCGATTTCCAATCCCCACCAACAAATCTTATCGTCCACGATCCTGCTAGACCAGGTTCTGCCTCCTATTCTGTCCCCAACACGCTCACTACCGTTGACCAGCCGTCGCCGCATGGATATATGAGAATCTCTCTTCAAGGCGGCTATCACAGGCCAAACGAAGCCCAACCAGGTGGTAAGTACAACCCGGCACTTGACATCACAAGTGGGCCATATCTGCTCCACCCTCATGACTTCCTGCCCTTTGGGAGCCCCATGTGTGTGGATCACGATGTGTTTAGTAAACTCCATAAAGTCCGGGGCTGATGATAGAAAAAGATCCCAAGTCACGCATCACCGTGCTTCACTGTACAACTGCTCTCGCTAACCCGCCTCGAGCCTCACGCCCTGCATTGGAGATATTGCCTCACGTCTAGCAACTGAACAGTGCAAGGCGATTGCCCTAATTGCACTTAGCGAGACAGGTTCTCCGCATCTGCAGGCCGGAAAGCTGCATGCATGGCCCACGTGGCACATGCGAAAGTAAAGAAAGGTTGTCCGTGAAGGCATCTCGCCCTGCACTGCGAGTACCTGCAGGATTCCTATTCGACCTTACTGGGCTGAGGCGCAGAAGAATCCCCTATTCTCGTCGAAGCCGCTGCCAAAATGGTGTACTGTGGCAAGCCATCAAGGGGGTGTCAGATGTGCCGGACAAGACGAATAAAAGTATGCAGGACTCTCTGCCACGATCCCATTTGCTTGAACCCCCAGAATATGATCTATATCTCTTAATAAGAGACCGATGAAACTTACTGACTATGTTTGTCCAATAGTGTGACGAAACAAAACCCACGTGCACACAATGCCGCAAGTCGAGAAGAGAGTGCCCTGGATATAAAGATGACTTTGATCTTGTCTTTCGCAATGAAACGCAAGCCACGGAGAAGAGGGCGAAGAAGCCTACCAGCAAGGCAAGGAAAGCTGCGTCCCAAGCACCATCGAACCGACAGTGGAATTCTAATGCGGCACCACCTGTCGCAGGCAACCCAAATTCTGCATTGGTACCCAGCTCGACACCAGCACAGGTGCCCACTACCCTCTCTATTCCGGTAGAACAGGTCGCATCCCACTACTTCTTCACCAACTTCGTCGCCACCTCAGATAATGGAGCTTCGATAGGCCTCACAGATTATATCATCCCGCTTGCCAATGCGAGCCAATCGAACAAGCATTTATCTCTTGCTTTCAGCGCAGCATCATTAGCGGCATTTGGAAACCGGCCAAGTGGGAAAGCACTGCTAACAAAAGCACAAGAGCAATATAGCAAAGCTATACGTCATGTAAATTACGCACTAAGGGACCCAGTATTGCAGAAGACGGACGAAACTCTAGCATCTGTTATGTTATTGGGGATGTACGAGGTAAGCAGCTAACTTATTGGTGGCTGAGTGCCTTTTCTGACCTCGTTTAGACAATTCTGTCTAGACCTGTGGCTATGGCAGCCTGGGGCTCACACATAGATGGGGCGGTAATGCTAGTTAAAATGCGAGGAAAGAAGCAACTTCAGACGAAGGTCGGAAACGCACTCTTTATCGCTGTTAGGAGCCTCATGGTGAGCCTGTCTATTTCCCCAGTGCGATTCCATTCTGACTCCTTTAGTACATTAATTGCCTGTCGACGGGCAAAAAGCCGGACTGGGGTATTGACGTGTGGAGATCTGACGATGCAGAAGGGGACATAAGGGAGATCATAAACCGGTTGGCCATTGAAGCGGCAGAGTTGCGATATGAAATTAACGGTCTCATGACTCTAGCAGAACGTACGCCTGAGAACACTAGCAAGGTACAAGACGCAATGCGGCGTTCCTGGGAGATGGAGCAAATGTTCCAAGATTGGATAGCAAAACTACCAAACTCCTGGCGGTTTACTACCGTTGCTTGGGTGAAGAGCATCTCATCTGACCAACTCCTTGACAGTGAGGTTTACCCCGGGAGGATCGATACATTCCCTGATGTTTGGATTGCAAATGTGTGGACCCTGCTTCGTGTCACCCGGCTGTTTGTCTCAGGCGCTGTGGTCCGTTGCGCTGCATGGCTGAATACTTCCGTGGATTATCGCACGACACCAGAATATGCAGCTGCTGCAAGGTTAGGAACGGACGCCGTCAATGATATAGTCGCGGGTATTCCGTTCCATTTAGGCTGGAGAGGGAGCGAAAGCGAGTTGAAGCGATTCGCCGTAGCGGGCGACAATTGTTTTTCATTCGGCGACAACCAAAATAAACCGAGGGCATTGGGAGCGTACCTATCTACCTGGCCAGTTTTCAGCGCATATTGCAGCGACTTCGCAACAGATGCCCAAAGGACCTGGCTGAAGGGCAGGTTAAACTACATCACAGATGTCATGGGGATAAATCAAGCTGGCACACTAGCTCTCGTGAGTTCACACCGCCCACGCTTTGTTCTAAACTACGTTATATCAGTATTTGCAGTATGCTAACAGCCCACAGTATCAATTGCGACTTCCATCCATGACAATCAAACGCGACTTGATGAGCAGAGCCGCGCTGCTAACACATCAACTCCCTAACCAAGTGTATACGCCACCCTCGACTGCATCCGTATCCCCGCCACATTCAAACAGCACAGTTCCATCGTCGAGTGGCTACTCTGCCCCTCAAGGCAGCGCTTATAACCCGTCTTCGACGTCCTCCCCACCTACGAACCTCCCACCTACAAATCTTCCTACAAATCTTCCTACTAGCCTCCCGCCAGGCTACCCCTCCGCGTACTCGGTGCCCCCAGGCCCCATCAACGCACCCCAGATACCACCCCACCTCGCATACCTCATACGCCAGGAATCACCGCCAGACGAGCACGTCCTTGCGGCCATTGAGAGTTCGGGCCAGAAACAGTGGGAGCAGTGGGAGCGTGAACGCCGGAAACGAGAACTCGAACGAAAGAAGGAGGCGCTGGTTGAAGAGGGAACCGGCGGTGATGAGATGTTGGCGGAGCTGCTTAAGAGGTATTTCCAAGTGGGTATGATGGACAAGGAGTGAACTAGAATGATTTGGAGAAGTTAGGTCTGGAGTCGGGGCTGATCTATATGAGGTATATGAGGCATATGAGGGATTGGAGGATTGGATCGCTATTATTCGGCCGTTCGGGGATGGGTAGAAGGGACGGGCGCATGGGCAAGTCTACTGTATGAAGCGTGTGCACGCGTGCGTGCACCCTCACTGGTAACCTGCCTCTGTATATTTTGTACACAGCTGGGGACGTGTATCATAACGCCACGTTACGTATTTATGTTGTGGGTATATATATATTGCTTCGAGGACAATTAAAGAACTATATATTTGTTAATTCACTTGACTGGCAGGATCAACCACAGGGACTGTGGGCTAGGCACTGTCAAGAGAGGCACAGTATTCAACGTATTTATTTGTTTTTAATGAAAACCAATGCGAGTACACCAAGCCCAGTCAATAAAACCAACATGACGGTTACAGTGAATCGCAGATGCGAGACACAATAACTTTGCCCGTATTTCCTAATAAAACAAAACAGCGTAAACCCCACCACCTGTAGGGATCGAAGCGCAGATACGAACTGAAGGGTATCATCACTTCTGATTCCGCTTTCAAGATCTAACCAGCCACAAAATCGGCCCAAGAACGTAAACATAAGTGCCACGGAACCAAACTGTTGGACACCGCGCCCATCCCGTAGATGCACGAATATATCTCACACGGTGGATAATGCACAGTGCCATCGAGGCAGCTGTGGTGAACCGATCGCGACCGGCCGATAACACCAGAAGCATCGCTGTCATATCCAATGACTTATTTCGTCTTTCCCTCGTCCTTCTCCTTATTCCAAATCTTGGATTTGTAGCCCGGCCAGGTACTCAGGTTCCATGCTTTGACGAGAACGCTCTGCGTCTTGTCAACGTAGTCGTCGTTTCTGATCTCCTTCACGCCAACTTTCATGCCGTCCTTTGTGAAGACAACGTTCTTCTTCTCCATCTTCTTCGTGGCGGCATCGGAGATCTGCATGACTGAGAGGTAGATGTGGTACCCGACAAATGCAAGTCCTCCCAAAACCACAAAGAGGATAATGAGGGGGAGGAGCTTCCTGCGAGACAGTAAGCGGGTGGTCACATCGTTGGATATAGAAGAACCCACGCAATGGCGGACTTGGGAGGTGCAGGGGGCTTAGGAACTTTCGCGCTTCCCCAGGCCATGATGGAAAGCTTGTTTTCGGTGGTGAGCGATAAAGCGCAATGAAGGTACGGATCGAGGTTCGGGAGGTCGCAGAAGCGTTAGAGAAACCCAACAGAGGATAATTTGAATGGAAATCAACGATTGACAAAGAATTGGGTATCAGAGAAAATATTAACGAGAGATTTGGAGTTGAAGCGCACGCATCAAGCTGGCTTGTGACTGGGAAGCGGCTGGCTGGACACGAAGTAGCGCGGGGGACGAGGCTGGACAAATCAAGGCGGCTGCGCCCCAGGCAACGCTCGGGCCAATAGGCGGGTCCAAACACGTGATCCAATACTCGCTTAATCTCCGTCCTCGTCCAAGCTTCTACGAACACAGTGTCCCGCGTCGGGAATGGGGAGCTACTTGGGACAGCTTCATACCACGTACACTCATATCAATCTAGGCAACTAGGTGACAGCGAACCCAACCTCGAAAAGCTACAGCTTGTTGAAGTCCCCGGGCGGTCTTTGCACAGCATATTCACCTTCAAAAGTGGTTGCAGAGTCTCATTGTTCACCTGTTCGCCCGCTTGACCACACCTCCATACATTTGCGCCTACGCCTAGACCGGTGACATAAAAGGAACTCAACGCAACTTAGCCATGTCGGCTCCTCAAGAAGGTTACCCGCCGCAAGGCTACCCGCAACAAGAGCAATATGGAGAGCAGCAACCACAACCTGGCTTCGGAGCTGCTGCACCACCCCCGGCCGAGGAGCACCATGACACCCATGGCGGCAAGAAGAAGAAGAGAGGATACGCCGCGCAAGCATATGATTTTGGCGCAGGTGGTAACGCAGCTCTAGGAGGGCAACCACCGAACCCGGAGAACTTTGCTCCAGTTGGCGCCCCAGCTTATGGTGGTTACCCTGCCCCGGCCGAGCAGCCAGCTTATGGTGCCAATCAGCCATACACCGACGCACCTCAACCGGCGGCGGCTTATGGTCAGTCTGCCCTCGGAGGCCTCGGAGGATACCAGGCACCGCAGCAAGCTGGGTATCCCGCACCTGGCGCCCCGCCCGGTGGCGATGTTGGAGGAATCACCCAAGGAATGGGCCAGATGGGAATTGCGCCTCAAGCTGCTGCGCCAGGTGCAGGAGGTGCACCGAAAGTTGCTCTAAACCAGCTATATCCTACCGATCTTTTAAACCAGCCTTTCAATGTTGCTGAGCTTGAGCTCCCCCCTCCACCAATTATCCTTCCACCAAACGTAAGTGAGACATTTATGACTGAGAGAAGTTATTTGGCTAATTTACTTAAAAGTCGAGCGTCACACCGTCACCAGACGCAAACAGCTCCCACAAATATGTGCGCTCCACCCTCAATGCCGTGCCGACAACCAACAATCTCTTAAAAAAGTCGAAGCTCCCATTTGCCCTCGTCATTCAACCATACTCCTCCTTACATGATGCGGACGACACTGTCCCTGTTATCCAAGATCAGATCATTTCTCGCTGCCGAAGATGTAGGACGTATATCAACCCATATGTTACTTTCCTCGACCACGGGCACAGATGGCGATGCAACATGTGCAATTTGACCAACGACGTCCCACAAGGATTCGATTGGGATGCTGCAACTCAGCAAAGTGTGGATAGGTGGCAGAGAGCCGAGCTGAACCACGCCGTTGTCGAGTTTGTGGCTCCACAGGAGTACATGGTTAGGCCACCACAACCTCTGGTGTACCTCTTCCTCTTCGACGTAAGCTATAACGCCGTGAACAATGGCCTCTTGGCTACCAGCGCACGCACAATTCTCGACAGCCTTAACAGGATACCCAACGCCGACCGTAGGACGCGCCTCGGCTTCATGGCTGTCGACTCGAGCTTGCACTATTTCACAGTTCCAAAGGACGGCGAGGAGAATGGCGAGACAAATATGCTTGTGGTTAGCGACTTGGATGAGCCGTTCTTGCCAATTCCCCAAGAGTTGCTGGTGCCTTTGTCGGAGTCCAGGGCAAATATCGAGACATTCCTCACCAAGTTACCGGGTATGTTCCAGAACAACGTAATTACCACGTCGTGCATGGGGTCTGCGTTGCGCGCCGGTCACAAGCTTATTTCGCCGCTTGGTGGAAAGCTTGTGGTTCTGACAGCCACGCTGCCCAATGTTGGCTATGGAAAGCTCGACTTGCGCGAAGATCCAAAGGCTCTCGGAACCAGCAAGGAAAACGCCCTTCTACAGACCCAAAACAGCTTTTACAAGAGCTTTGCTGTCGAGTGTTCTAAGAACCAAGTATCCATTGACATGTTCCTCTTTTCTTCACAATACCAGGATGTGGCGTCGCTGAGCAACCTGCCCCGATACACTGGAGGTCAGACCTACTTCTACCCAGGATGGAGCGCTGTGAGAAGCGAGGATGCCATTAAATTCGCCTCAGAGTTCAGCGACTACCTCTCATCCGAGATTGGTTTGGAGGCTGTTCTACGTGTGCGTGCGACCACTGGACTGAGAATGAATACGTTCTACGGCAACTTCTTCAACCGCAGCTCGGACCTGTGCGCATTCCCAGCGTTCCCTCGTGACCAAGCATATGTCGTTGAGGTCGCTATTGACGAAACCCTCACGAAGAACTTTATCTGTATGCAGGCGGCTGTGCTCCATACTACGAGCAATGGAGAGCGCAGAATTAGGGTCCTGACTCTGTCTCTCCCTACGACGACGATTCTGGCCGATCTCTACGCCTCAGCCGATCAATGTGCAATCACTACTTATTTCAGTCACAAGGCAGTCGAACGCGCCCTTAGCAATGGCTTGGAGTCCGCACGCGAATCTCTCCAGTCGAAGCTCATCGAGCTCCTCCAAACGTTCAAGAAAGAGCTCGCTGGAGGCAATATGGGCGGTGGCGGGCTCCAGTTCCCTGCCAATCTCCGTGGTCTCCCTACTCTTTTCCTGGGACTGATTAAGAACCTTGGTCTTCGGAAGTCAGCCCAAATTCCATCAGATCTTCGTTCTGCCGCACTTTGCCTGCTCTCTACGCTACCACTGCCGTTGATGATGCAGTACATCTACCCACGCCTTTATTCCCTCCACGACATGCCAGACAATGTTGGTATCCCAGACCCAGAGACCAACGAGATTGTCCTCCCATCGCCGCTAAACCTTTCTTCCGAGCGCCTTGTTCCATACGGTCTATATCTCATCACCGATGGCCAGACTCAATTCCTGTGGGTTGGACGCGACGCTGTACCACAGCTCCTGGAGGATGTCTTTGGCGTGCCTGATAGGACACAAGTTAAGGTCGGCAAATCATCACTGCCGGAGCTGGACAACGACTTCAATGAGCGTATCAGAGCTGTCTTGCTGAAGTGCAAGGATTATAGATCCAGGGGCGTTGGAAGCATAATCCAGCCGCACCTGTATATTGTTAAAGAGGATGGAGACCCAAGCTTGAAGCTGTGGGCGCAAACCATGTTGATAGAGGACAGGGCAGACCAGGGTGTGAGCTTCCAGCAGTGGATGGGGACACTGAGAGAGAAGGTAGGTTAATCGTACATGACCTTTTATAGCCTTTGAAGACCCGTCTTTGTATAGAGGCGTTAAGGCGTGTTAAGTCGGACTCACGTGCTGATGTATGCTTTGCGTGCAGGTTATGCAATAAGTGCTAAGGCACACAATGACTCGAAAGCGAAATATACGACGATGGCCATGGATGATGAAATGAGCGTGCTCTAGTGGGTAGGCGGGGTACGAAGGAAATATTGACTGCGATGATAACAATTTTGACGGGAGCAAAGAATTTACGTATAGACTGAGTGTAAAGAGAAGCACTGTTGATTAATATACATCGTTCAGTATCTGAGCCCCAAACATATCATTATATCTTACGCTGCTCAAAACCTATCCGTGCGGTTTATATCATTAATTAACCCTAGGTGTCTGTAGGTCAGCTAGCATAAAGGCGTGTCTAGCGACTTGGAAGAAGTTACAAAACCTGACAATCTACACACTATCCCCAAATCCAAGTATTCGTAATTCAATATGCCAAATGCTCCCCGTTCTTCTTCTATAGCGGCCTCATCAGTATAATTTGGCCTTCATGTATTATTTTCACGTGACCGGCTTTCTTCAAATATCCGCTGAGTCAGCATTATATCGCGAACAGCCAATGACAACCACCGGCAACCTCCTGAACCATCTCCCCAGAAGTCCATGAATCCCGTGACTAGGAAGCATCATAAGTTACGGAGAGATGGCAGCTGGGTATTTTCCGAATAAGGGGCAATCGCCGGTCGACGGCCGTGCTGCTTCTCCGGCTCTGTCCAGTACTGCTCAAACGCCCATACGTTCCAATGCGCTGTCGTCCAAGGTCAACAGTGTCCTCTCGGCATCGTATGCAGATCTCGAGATTAGAGATGCCCTGCAATTACTTGATGAAAGAGGGATTGAGAATACGGTGGAGACAAGACGTCAGCTGAGACTTGATATCCAAAAGGATGTCATCGACAGCAATGGGTTGGTGATCAAGGAGTTCGGCCATGTCGCAGAGGTGGGTTGACACATTTAGTCCCTCCAATATAAGGGTTAAACTGACACTTTCTCAATAGCAACTCAGACGCATTGGGCAGAGTATTGCAAATCTGAATCAGGGATGTGAAGAGATGCGGCGACACATCACGGCTGCCCACCAGGAGACAGCGCCAGTGTTGGACGAGGCGTCTGATCTGATGGCGCGCAAGAAGGATGTTGAAACGAAGCAGAAGTTGCTCCAAGCTTTCAACGCCCATTTTGTCATGTCCGACGACGACATTGCAACTCTAACCTCTACCGCGGAACCGGTCAATGATGAGTTCTTAACAGTTCTTAACCGGGCCAAACAGATCCAAATTGACTGCGAGGTTCTGTTGAGCTCTGAGAACCAGAGGCTTGGCCTGGAGATTATGGAGCAAGTCACGACGAATCTCAACGGTGCATTCCAGAAGCTGTATAGGTGGATTCAACGAGAGTTCAAATCGTTGAACCTAGAGAACCCCCAAATCAATGCGTCCATTCGGAGGGCGCTGAGGGTGTTGGCAGAGAGGCCAACACTGTTCCAAAACTGTCTTGATTTCTTCGCCGAAGCAAGGGAGCATATTCTGTCGGATTCATTTTATACGGCATTGACGGGATTATCGGTAACTGGAGATGAAGACAAGTCGGTGAAGCCTTTAGAGCTCGTTGCACATGACCCCTTGCGCTATGTTGGCGACATGCTGGCGTGGACCCATTCTGCCACTGTCAGTGAAAGAGAAGCACTTGAGGTGTTATTCATCTCTGACGGCAATGAGATTGCCAAAGGCATTCAGGCTGGCAGAGATAGCGAGCCGTGGAATAAATATACTCGGGATGAGGAAGCAGACACCGTTTTCGATGGCCACAAGGCCCTGAATGATCTAGTTGACAGAGATGTCGCCGGAGTAGCGCGCGTGCTTAAGCAACGGATCGAGCAAGTTATACAGAGTCATGACGAAACAATTCTGGTTTACAAGATCTCGAATCTGGTTAACTTCTATCGGGTCATGTTCACAAAAATATTGGGCGAAGATTCCGCGCTGCTAAGCACACTTCAAGGACTGGAGGACTTTGGCTTACGCCAGTTCCGCGTGCTCATGCGGGACCATATTGCTAGCCTGCAGACCGAAACACAGCAACCACCTTCAGACTTGGGGCTGCCGATGTTCCTACAAGATGGGCTAAAGCAACTCAGTGATATTATGAAAACTTACGACACGTCATTTACGAGCGCGAAGAGCCGAGAAGAAAACTTCAAGACAGTTCTCGAGGATGCCTTTGAGCCATACATCAGGGGTGTAGAGACCATGGCAAAGGATATGAAAATGCCATCAAATTCGATATTCATCATAAACTGTCTGTTGTCTTGCAGAACGACGCTAGAATCGTACCAATTCACAGCGGAGCGCGCAGAGGAGCTCGGAAAGACAGTAGAACAGCATTCTATTGACCTGATTGAGTATCAATACGCCTTTTTCTTGCAGAGCTCTGGGCTACAAAATCTTGTCGAAACGTTGCAAACCACAGGCAATAATCCGGACCTGAAAAAGCTCGTATCCACGGCGGCCTTCCAGCCGCAGGCCCTCAGAGATGCCAGCCAGATATTAGACGACTTCTTGCCGTCTGCTCTTATGGACGCCTTGGATAATCTGAGGCAGCTACAAAGCTCGAGACTAGCACGGGAGATTACCGAGGAAGCAGCGGACAGGTTCTGCGAGGACTTTGAGTTGGTGGAGGAAAGGATTACCCAGGCCGACGGTGTTGTAGAGAGGTCTGAGGATGATGAAGACGAGGGTGAAGAGATGCTTGGACTAAGAGCTTTGTTCCCGCGAACTAGCGGGGAGATTCGAGTTCTTCTGACGTAGAGTGGAACAACAAATATATCAACTCAGATATTGGCAACTATTGGCAACTTAACTTTGGGGGTCTACATAGTGCTCCAGCCCAAATATAGACCCTCAGACATGGAACACTTACCCTTCTTAGCTTAAGGGTCGCAGCGATTATATTCTGTGACGTTTGACATCGGCTCATTAGCGCCTCAGTTTGATATATATACAGTATGTAGTTGTGACGACGCAGATCGACAGCTGTCTGTCTGGCGCATGCGGAAGTGTAGATTGTGGTGGGGATCCTTGCCAATCAAGTGCCACCCCGCATTCCCAGCTTGTGCCAGCCTCACCACGATGTGTGGTACCCTGTTCGTCTGTATTTTACCATGGGCGTCATAAATATATATCTTGTATACTAGAAGAATTATGGCCTTGTAAATTTTCCTTCTCGTATTAATTGTAGCTTGGAAAAAGTGACTATATTATTTCTGGTTTTGCGCGGCAAGCACAGGTCCACTATCAGACATCGACGTCATTTTGCACCTGTCCGAACGTCAATCAGCCCTGCCACATCCGCAGCCTACTCGAACATACGAACAACAATACTGCGAATTTGCCAGGCATCAACCCTGTGGGATGTGCCTGCCGTTAACTAAAGCACAATGATGCGGAATAAGAATTTCTCGTCGTTGCAGAAGACGTACGATGAGTGTTACTTGATATGCTCAACGGCGGTATACTTCGAGAGTCAGGTATGCGCAAGACTTCCCTGCCGGAATACGAATCGTTGCCGCGTCTTCACTTGAGCTTCACCTTTGCTAACGTATGATTACCAGGGCAATGAAAGCGAGGCCTTGCGGTCATGGCGGTCAGCCCTCGACCAGATTTACTACTACAACTCGCGCACACCTGCCGATCTCCGCCCGCGGTCAGAAACCGAGAAAGCATTGATGGACAGTCTAAGGGATATGGAGATGCAGTGCAAAGAGCGAGTTGAACTTCTGGAAGCTTTGAGCATTTCGCGATCGGATAAAACGTCTGCGGACGAAGATTCGGGCGTTGCGTCATCTTCGCAACAGTCGAGCGCAGCGAACAAGCTCTCGAAGAGCCCTACAACCCCGCGCCCGTCAACCGAATCTGAAGCACCGGTCAGAGGGTTTATTGGAGATGGCACGATTCCTGCTATAAGCTATCCGGATCTCTCACGGCCTACACCATCACCAAGACCCAGGCCGTCAGTTCCTCCAAGGAATATATCTGACCGTGCGGTTGTTGGACGGAACTCGTCAAGCACGACAATTCCAAGCGATGCTTCCGTTAAATCTGCTCCAGTACCGCCATCTGGGTCAGACAGCACAGTCTCACAGAAGAAAGTGTCAAAAAAGTCTTCCAGGAGCAAAAGCCCACAGAAAGAGCGATCTATGCTTACCACATTACGGTTCAACAAGGGCGAAAAACGTCCTACTAAACCTGCACGGGTTTCTTCTCACAATACCACTGATGACAATGTAACTAGCAAAGCGGCAACTCTGGCATGGAACGCTCTCCGAAAGAAGCAGCCACCTAAAGAGGATACTGGAAAAACACATGCTCTAGGAGTCGCTGCAAGTGCCACCGCCCTGGATAATAGTCGCAAACAAGGAACGGGACATCCAGAACGGTCTCATTCTGATAACCAGGAAGTTCACTACAACAGCCATTCCAGGAGACTCGTTAGCGGCCGGCCAAAGAGCAATAGCCCGACACAGTCCACAACCCGAGGTGAATTATATACTACTGGCGACGGAACTGAATATCCATTTCCGTTTACAGATCCATCACAGCAGGCAGCTGTTTCCGGTCCAATGCTAAATTTTCCTACAGTCTCCGAAATCCAGAACCTACCAGCTAGCGCTCCATCGTCAGATCCCGAAACCACCAGCAAACATAAGTTGAGGACTCCACCTCCGGTTCCACCTGCCAAGCCTGCAAAGTTTGATGCTCCTTCGTATCCTACGTATCTTAGGGAATACCCGGAAACGACAGCCAAGAAGAATGCTGTGGAAAGCCGAACCATGCTGCCACTTCGTAGGAGATCGCCTGCCAAGCCACGGACCCCCGGGGAAGAGAGTAGCTCCTTAAGGAATGCAGAAGCAAACGGCTCGTCTTCTCGAAAGAATGGCTTGGACCGAGATTCTGCGGGACGCAGAGACGCACGGTATGCAGGAAGAACGTCGCTCGACGACGATAGCTCTTCTCCAGGTTTCGATGATCGTTCAGGTCGATCCAGAAGGCCGCGGAGGAAGATGCCAAAGCAAAAGGAGAACGAAGATGCTATATTAGCAGACGCCGATGCTCCAGTGAATGACGAGTCTGATGATTCAGGAGACAAGCAGGAGAAAGATGAGTGGGCAAAGAAAGTCAAGTACATGATGAAGCACCTGCCCAAAGGCTGTGATGAGCTTGCTGCCAAACAAATCTTCAATGAGATTGTTGTGAAGGGTGACGAGGTTCACTGGGACGATGTTGCCGGGCTAGATGCAGCAAAGAGTGCCTTGAAGGAAGCCGTGGTGTATCCATTCCTGCGGCCAGATCTCTTTATGGGTCTCCGAGAGCCTGCCAGAGGTATGCTGCTCTTTGGTCCGCCGGGAACAGGCAAGACCATGCTCGCGAGAGCTGTGGCAACGGAATCCAGATCAACATTCTTCTCGATCTCGGCAAGTAGTCTCACAAGCAAGTACTTGGGAGAATCGGAGAAACTTGTTCGGGCCCTTTTTGCTCTGGCAAAATCTCTCGCGCCTAGTATTATCTTTGTCGACGAGATTGACTCTCTGCTTTCTAGCCGTGCTGGTGCCGGTGAACACGAGGCCACGAGGCGAATCAAGACGGAGTTCCTCATCCAGTGGAGTGATCTCCAGCGCGCTGCTGCCGGCCGAGAACAGACCGATAAGGAGAAGGATGCGGGTGATCCCACTCGAGTACTTGTCTTAGCCGCGACTAATATGCCCTGGCTAATCGATGACGCCGCACGGAGACGTTTTGTAAGGAGACAATACATCCCGCTGCCTGAGGGTGATACTAGGGCCGTACAGTTGGCAAACCTGCTTGGTCACCAGAAGCACAATTTGAACGTGGATGATATCCATAAGCTGGTCACGATTACTGAAGGTAAGCACCCCAAAATGATATTTACCGAGCGTCCATATTACTGTTCTAACTATCGTAGGTTTCTCTGGTTCAGATATCACTGCGCTGGCCAAGGACGCTGCTATGGGACCTCTCCGCTCGCTTGGTGAAGCACTCCTTCACATGCCCATGGACCAAATCCGCCCAATCCAGTTCGAAGACTTCATGGCAAGTTTGGTGAACATCAGACCCAGCGTGAGCCAGCAGGGACTCATGGAGTATGAGGCATGGGCGAAAGAGTTTGGTGAGAGAGGCGGATGATGCATTGTTATTATGGGGAGCTGGTATCCTCATGTGAGGATAGGTGGGCGTTGACGGCGGAATCACCAACACGGCAACAAGAAATGTGGTATACGTAGAGTATAGTGGGATGCGCAGTATAAATTTGCGAATGCACAACTATATAATACACGTGGTTACTTTGTACATATGTTACAGTCTCTCCGTCTCTTCGGATCTATGTCACAGCCTCAGTGTCGCAAAACGCCCCAGAAATGCCCAAACCCTCCCTCCATCAAAGTAATCTCCAAACAGGTAATATCTCTCCAATGCCCTATGCACTCTCCGCAATCTTGTCTTCTGCGCCAATCTTCCCTTTCCGTAGATCTTTCGCCTCCCTCTTCAACCTCCTCTCCTCCAGCCGCTCCACCTCGGTCATCACTGACGGCCGCGCCTCGATAGGCTCTCCAAAGGGTGCTATGATGCGCGATACGACATGGCGCACATGCTTGCTTACACGCCAGCCGGGGCTGATCTCGATAATGTCGCCTGCGCGGAGGGAGGAGCGTGGGTCGTGGACCAGGTACGTTTTGGGGTAGTTGAAGTACTAAAGGGTTACTATCAGCATGGGCATTCTTTGGCATAGAGGTCTTTGAGCGCAATACAGCCGGACAGTAGAAGCTCAAGGCGAGCAATATTCAGGGGAGATCTAACCTTGCGGACATGCTTGTTCCACTTCTGTCCCCCGACGCGGACCTTGACGGTCTTTTCCATCAGGCCGGCCGTGAGCACGACGGCATTTATAACGCGCGATTGGGGGGCCGACATTATGGTGTTTCAGCGCAGCGGAGCGCGGTCTAGGCTGGTCGTGGTGCTAGTCAATTGAGTTGTATTGACTGCGTGGAGCGAAGGGCGTTTGCGAAGGCCGAGAATGGGAGACGTAGATTTGATGCCGTGACGGTCTTCCGAATTGGATGAGGTTCGAGAGATTTTGGTGGAGTGTTTGTCATGTTTGCTCGGCTGCAGGGGTGCTGTAATGTGCTCTATAACTTTATACACGCCCAAACTGTGGTTTACAGCCTCAAACCAAAATTTAAGCCAAATCAAAATACTGGCAGGCAGTTTACCATTTTTTCTTTCTTGTTTATAATTCTAATATATAACAGTAGTCTACGTGTATTCGCCTACTTGATCTTTTGTTCTACGGTCGATATTTCGCTCTAAAGACTTCCTAGTATGCTCCGCCAGCAGAAGTAACTCTTGAGACTGACATTGAAACCCGAAAAATATACAGATAACACATTAGAAGCTACGAGCGAGCGTATAAATATGAAATGTTCACTCGGAAAATACGCCGCGAAGTGCTCCAAACCTTCTCCCCATGCGTCCAAACCCCTGGCCAGCATCTAGTTATAGCAGGCTATGTGGTGCTTACATTACAACTGCGCAGCTTAGACCATAAATGTATCTCTCTGTTCAACATTACGCACTTGGTAGCCGCATGTTCTGTTGCAGGGGACGTATGAGAGTCACCCGGGATAATGAGGTCAGAGTGGTCGTGACATCGTCAGTAGATGATGGTAACAGGCGCCAAAATCTGGGCCGGTTGTCTATTCCTCCGCAGATTGCTTTCGCAAACTTGGAAAATGCGCAAAGCTTTGATCCTGTGACTTGATAGACTGTTGCGAGTGGCCATGGTTATAAAAATTTGATATATTGTCAACCAAGGCCTCATAAATAAAATACGATATGCACTCTTGGTGGTAACTCAATTGTTCCATTACATATATACAGAGTTCAGGTGCGCACGCCATCTATCCATCCCTTTATTTCGAAATCCCCTGCGGCGTTGCTGCGAATGTAGGTCGCACAAATCTGCAATAGAAGTTAGTAAAATGTTAAGAGCAGGTCAATCGAACCCAGGATGATCGTACCTATCAGAGTTGTATGCGCTCGTGGACTTGCCCAGTAGCTCCTTCTCGCGGCCCTGGTCAGCCAAATGCCTACGCACAAGATCTCTGTCCTCCTCTGCCGTCAACATCGGGATCAGGTAGATTCTCGACCACATCTTCTCGCGTGCCAGCTCACTAGAAGCACCTGTTAGCAATCCGTCTACACAACCATACACCAGCTTCTGGCCTTGTCGCATGTTGATAATTGACATACTTTTGCTCTCTGATTCCCTGTCCAACTCTCCAGAAGCCGTAGGTCATCAATGCGCCCATTCCGAGGAGCAGGTATGCCGGGCGGAAGCCTCTAGCCGGCAAGTTGCGCTGATCGGCTGTTAGCATAGAATAGAGAGGGCCGAATCGCCCAATTGATGGAGAATAAGTACCTTGTATTGGACGGCATCGTAGCCGCCAACTGGAGGCAGATCTTGAGGCATCGTGATGTGTTTGGCAGCTCGTTGGTGGTTCACGCGTGGTGAGCTTCCGGGTGAGGTGAAAGCGGTGAGTTGTAGTCGAGTCACGTGATAGTTTTGTAACCTAAGGCACACATTACCGTGCCTTTTGAAGGGCCGGGGCTAAGCCTTATACAGCGATGGTGGGGTTTTCTGCCATTGCTTCAGAGAGCATTTCAGGATACACCAGGTACTGCCAGAGTTCACTTTCCCTAACAACTGAACCAGAAAGCTCAAATAGCCCCTCATAATTAGGATGGCCGAAATAGAAGAGCGTCCCTCAAAAATGAGGAAGCTCGAACCTCTCAATGATACGAGTAACGTCCAGGCGCATGGTCAGCTTGAAAACGATTTGAAGGCCTCGGAACAACCCACTGAGAAGCACGATCACGAAACCGAAAGCGCCATATCCAGGGACTTGGAACATGAAGAACAAGAACATGGTTTTAGCGGAAACAAGGCGGTCGATAGTCCTGCAGGGGAATCGGGGGCTCCCTCCATGTCCAAGAACCAATTGAAGAAGCTTCGCAAGAAGGCCGAATGGGAAGCTGGCAAAAACTACCGAAAGGAACAGAAGAAGGCCAAATTAACTGCAAAGAGGGCGCAGCGAGCAGTAGAAAAGGCCGAATTGCTCGCAAGTGGTATCGACTTGGCCGCCCTACAGAAACCACGCCCGACACCATCGACACAAGTTCCTGTAACGTTACTGTTGGATTGCGATTTCGATAGCTATATGACGGATAAAGAAATTATGAGCTTGGGTCAGCAGATAACAAGGTGTTATAGCGACAATAAGCATGCGAAATATCGGGCAAACTTGGTTATCAGCAGCTTTGGCGGGCGGTTGAAGGAAAGATACGAGACGGTGCTGTCGAACCACCATTTAGGTTGGAAGGGTGTTACATTTTCGGACAAGTTTTTTGTTGAGGCAGGAAAAGATGCCCATGATCTTATGACGGGACCCCAAGGGGGCAAGGTAGAAGGCGCATTGCTGGATGCTTTGCTCCCGACTGGTAACCTTCCGGAAACGGCTCATGTGCCGGCAACGAGCGACGAAACGCAGCAACCAAACGAGCCAGGTCCTGAACCAGAAAATCAAACTGAAAACCCGCCTTCCCAGGATTCAAATGATCCCGGACCGCCTATCCCTTCCAAACCAGCATCGACGCCCCAAATTCCCGATATCCCCATTCCAACTATTCCTCAAATCGTGTACCTCTCTTCCGACTCTGAGCACACTCTCGACTCCCTCTCACCGTACACCACTTATGTCATCGGTGGCATTGTGGATAAGAACCGCCACAAAGGGCTTTGTCACAGGCGGGCCAATGAGCTTGGCATTCCAACAGCGAAGTTGCCCATTGGAGAGTATATGCAGATGCAAAGCCGCACAGTACTAACTACGAACCATGTGGTTGAAATCATGGCGAACTGGCTAGAGACTGGAGACTGGGGCGAAGCATTCTTAACGGCGATTCCGAAGAGGAAGGAGGCGGTCTTGAGAAAAGGTGGAAAGAAACAAAGGGCAGAAAATGGAAAGGAATGTGGGGATGGAGGCGAAGGCGAAGACGAAGTCCAGGATGAGGATACGATGGAGATGGAAGAAGCGAATAATGACAAGGCTACACCTGATATCCCAGAGAAGCAGAATGCTGCAGCACCTGATGAGGCGGTTTAAGAAACTGCTAGATCTGCAGGAATATACCCCTTCACGCTTATTCTGAAAGTTGGCTCGGGGCTTTGTTGACACCTTCTATGTATATACCAGGGACCTTAGGAGATCTCATATGCGCCCGAGACCAAAGAAATCTGCCAAAGTAGCGAGTATCATACTATGCAGTGGTGCATGATAAAGCACATAGGTTCTCCGCCACACCAACGTTGTTTCTCATTTACGTGTCTCGGTTTTTGAAAGTGCCCGAATATCGTGGATCGTGTCTCGTCAATTTATCTCAACACATACACTAGAAACGCCTGGTTCCCTCCGTGCCAATAATATATGGACTGCTGCTTGTTAAATCCGTCGTTCGAATACGCAAGCTGGTCACCTTCAGAGGATCCGCAAGGAAGTTTCTCACTACGATATTATCGATCACCATCTTACACGACACCAGCAGACACAATTTTCATTAACGCTCCTCAAAACGCTCCTCAAAACTCAGCGCTCCTCTTTGAACGCATCCTCGCTATCTACAACTCATTCGAGCAATGACCCACCCCCTCTTCACTCTCCTCACCATCGGCCTCTCAATATTCATTGTCTTGCGCTGGCAGTCAACGGGCCCCTGGACGGACTTCTTCCAGCTTATCATCCTTGCAGCACTCTCCATGAAGGTACTAGCTTGGATAATCTGGGCCTCATTGTGGGAGGGCTGGTCGTGGATTGAGGATGATGAGGATGAAGACGATGATGAAGATGAATACGAAGAGAGAGAAACGAGGGATTACTGGCGAAGGAGGGATGAGGAGGAAATGAGTGGTATGGTGGGAAGCGTGATAGACCTCGAAGACGAAGAGTAAACGAAATTGGAGTGGTCAAGCTTGGGTTTGTGTGTTTGTATGTGTGAAGGCCGGTCGATGGGGATATGACATTTGCTAAACTGTTGGCTAAGACGTTTAGAGGAGAGTCTGCCAACAAAGAGCTATAAAATAGCAAAGACATACAACAGTGACTGTTCACTGGTAGCTACTTAGCTGCTAGTCCACTAATTTCAAGAAACACTCGGATAATAGTCGAGACGATGCCATATTGAATAGCGGGTGAGCGACATCGCATTTAATATCTTGAAACGCTTCGCTACAATTATGTCAAATTTGCAGGTTATTCGTATCTTCAAGTCTGTGGAACCAATGCATAAACGCCCTTGTTGTTTGCCCTTTCATACGAGAGTAATAACATATCGTTTATCCAGATCGCTAGTACTATTTAAGACCTCTGCGCACGCTTTCTCTGCAGTCGCCGTTCCATGTTCTTTTAATACTGTTAGAAATCGTTCGTAGGTCTCTTCATCGTCGACTCTGTCGCCTACGTGTGGAAGCCGTGTGACGCGATTTTTGTAAGTTGCAAAAAATCCGATCCTGGAAAGTTCGCCTTTTGCGACTCCTGTAGCTTGAAGCACAATTCCCAGAATCGCATGCTCATGGATTTCGTCTTCTCCTTCAATTCTAGTTGCAGTGCCAGTTTTTCCACTGAAGATAGGCAGGAGATAGAATATTTTGTCGGGCTCTCTGTTACTGTCGTCTTGACAGTCTATCTGGATAGGGACTTCCAGATCCCTATTTCCAGGATATGGCACAATAATAGCATATTCATTAGGCCCAAGGTTATTAGACTCATTTGGATGAGCCATGTAGCCGGCCGCCATAGTAGAGCAAGCAAGTCGAATGAACCCACTCGTCACCTGCCCGAATTGATCGTGGCCGTAATGTGTTGTGTTGGCATCTAAGACTTGTACGTACGTAGTCTCAAGGATATCATCCCGCCGAACAAACCATGTGAGCACTTCTCCATCTATAGAGGCCCAAGACCAAGTTGGTGCTCTCCAGGGTGGCCGTGGTTGCATCACTTTATCGTCTTTCTCTAGATGACTCCAGCAGAGCTGCAACTCAAGTTCATTCCGCCATAACCCCGCAAGATATTGATCACCGGTTTCATTATGCACAAGTCGTGCGACTCCAGAAAGTGCTGGTAATTTATCTTTCCCAAAAGTTAGATTTGCTTTAGAATAAATCGGCACGACCTGATGCCACAGGTGTTTGAAACTGCCTCTTCTCATAACGAGAGTAGAGACTAGTCGACCTGTCAAACCGTCTGGAAGATACTCAGATGCTAATTTCGTTCTGCATTCCCAGAAAGCACCTCGGTTGCCGAAATGGATTGCTCGAGGGGGCAGCATCTTCTCTTGTAGTGCCCACGCTCTGGTTCCCAAATGAGTGTGAAAAGTTGAAAGTGGGTAAGAATGTTGGCTCCGAAAATCCTGTACTCTTCGTAGTCCAGCGTCGGTTATTCTAGCTCGAAGTCCGCCGCTGAAGAATGGTGGCTTCATAAAACATCCTTGGCTGCCGTCACGAGCGGAAGACGCAGCTATTGTGATAGTTGAGCCGCCAAAGACAGAGCCCATAAGAGCCGACTCTTTCTGCCAATCATCTTCACTATCTTGGATAATACACAGCGAGTCAATCCAGAGGTAATCTAAACCCAAGCTTTTTGTAATCTCGATAGCATCCTTGAATGTTTTTGGAAATCTGTCAATGGGTAGTGCTTCCATGTACGCATCTAGATCCTCTGAGTTGAGTTTTATGACGTTACCAGAGCCCCAACAGTGTGATAATGTAGCATATCGCGGTTTATTAAGCCATTCAGAAGTTAGCACCAAGCGCAACGATTCGCCAGTAATTGAGATTAGTCTAGTTGGCAGTGCTTCGTTGCCACTGCTTTTACAAAGATCGTGACGTTCAGTACAATTCGATAACCAGTTGCGCGCGATGCTGAATACATCAAGCGGGTCATCATTACAATCAGCTTCGAAGTATCAGCAAGATTAGGCCATTATATCAGCAAAAGACGACAAACCTGATTCTGGAAGGAGATCTGACACAAAGTTTGTCGACAAAGCTATACCATCATTGCAGGATGTGCAGATCTTGCCAGGTAGGTTCAGCCACAGCAGTTGAATTGGATTTGTCCCCCAATTCTGAACGGACAGCGATGATAGCGCATCTTCATCAAGATGGTATAAGCGCGCTTCAATTTTGCGAAATGTAGCTAGTAAACCACTGTCTTTGAGGCTTTGCAGTAGAAATGCGCAAAATCTGCATCCAGAGCGTGTTGAGCTTTCCAATTCAAAAGTGCTACATGACCTCGCCACAGCGTGCTCCCACCCCTCATCTGGAGTGGGCTTGGAGCCATTTTTTCTAGTCGACGAATCACCTAATGTAGGCCAATGGTCAAACAAACTCTGGCATTTGGCACAGAATCCTTTCGCGATAGGGTCTTTTAATGCTGATTCTTTTATTCGTTCTTCGACAGATTTAGCATCAAGGTCGTCGGAATCCACGGCTTGAATGATATCAGAGTCTTCGGAGAGATCATTGCCGTCTGCTGCTGTATATTCTCGGAACCATTCAGTGAAGTCTTCGGCTTGAGAGTCGAGCATATTCACAGATGGATTAGGGTCATCACCTTCGACTTCATGTTGGAGGGAATCGTGATTGCTGCACATTTTTAAGCCTCCGGGGGGGTTCAATTCAACGACTTCGAACCTCAGATGCGTATTACGATAAAAGTGTATGTTTTGGACAGCCTCGGTCCCTTATCACAACTTCACAGATATACACCGATTTAGGCAACCCTGTTTGGATTCTCGCTGCGCATAACGCTAGCCACTTTGCGCCATCTGAGGCATGCATGGTGGATCCAGGGTTCGGGCCGCTCCCATGGAAATCAACCATAGCTATGTGGACCATTTAGATAGTTGAGTAATTCAATTGATTATATATTTATATATTCTATATACTATACTAACTTATGAAGCTGCCGGCGCCGACTCCCAAGATAGGTTTTTCAATCACTGCAAAACCCCCCACGGGTTTGCATGTGGATCCCTGTACTCCGAAAATCTTGTTTCGCCTTGCTCAGCCTCTTCAGCTAAAGATCGCCCTTGAGGCACCAAGGGGCTTAGACCTCATGACAAGGCCACTAGCAAATTAAAACTACCATCTAAGTGCTGTGGAAACTAATGTGTAGCCGAACGGATGGGGCGCCCAATTATCTCGAGTCTGTCTATGGTCGTATGTGGGTGCTACTCAAATAGTCACTCATAATAACTACTCACAGCCGCCAGGAGTTGCTGCATCAGAGCGTAGGATGGCGTTTAAGTTGAGAAGTAGCATATCGGGGGGACATATAGACTGAAGAATGAGGCTCTAAATATGAGATTTTACACATTCAGCTCTTTCCATGTGAGAAGTCACATAGTTCGGCCTCTGAATATCAACGAGTGTATACCATTCCCGAATTAGGACTTTCTCTGGGTATCTAGTTTCCTGATATGCAGCTCCGTCCGGTTTTCATTCTATTGCCCAGGAACAATCTCTATTCCAACCTCCTTCATAGCTTTATGTCCTCCACTTCCCGGTCATTATTCTTCGCTGATGTATTCCTATCCATCCACCAATCCACGTATGATGCATTCTTATCCATCCACCAATCCACGCATAATGATTTGTCTATATACACGACCCTATGCACCCCCCCAATTGCATCAAGACTTTCGTTCCTCTGGCTGCCTTCATCTTTATCAGTTACCCCCACTCTATCCCACATGTTCCACACCATGTCTTCCCATAATAACCCTGCCCTCAATGGCCGTGGCACAACCTGTGCAACCATGCCAGCCCACATGTGATGTTGTATTCGCATCAGCCATCTCGGTACAGACTTCGGCCAACCCTCCTCCCAGGGGTTCTTCGAAAACCTAGATTGCACAACGCAAAACATGTCGACCGGTGGCTGGATAGCAAGCATCCTACGCCAACTTGCCTCGGGCCTGAAATACGCCTCCCGGCTCGCAGCACTGAAGCCCTCCACTGCGCTCTGGGGCAATTGGCCAGAAATCAAGTATCGAAGGCGGCGAGTATGATCATAAAAGCAAGGACCCCAGCACTCCGCTCGTAACTGCTCGGCAAAGTCATCTGTGCAGCCAAAGCCGTGAAGGATAGGCCAGAACTTGGCAGTGGGGATGGGATTTTGCACCCGTGTTGTATCTGCTGGGGCTGGGGCGAAGAAAAGGCGTCGTTGGAGAGGGGTGGAATTGAGGATTGTTTGGTGCCAAGGGCGGCAGACGGCGACGGAGAGGAGGAGGTCCAGCGGAGGGAGGGAGTGGAGGATGGCTTCGAGGAGTTCGAAGGTTGCGAAAACGGCTTCTGTGGCTGTCATTTTGATGCCTGGTGCTGTTGGATACCCGGATGGGCAAGAACGAACACCACCAACGGCTGTTGTCGTTGTCGTCCAGTAGGTGTTGAGAATATAATTCTGCTTATAGACACTCCACTTATTGTCGTCGTCCTTGCACTTGGCAGATGTTGCGAATATAAGTTTGCTCACAGGCATCCACCGATGGTCTTTGTCGTTGCGGTGCAGCAGATGTTGGGAGGCAGACGTTGATAACAGACACCAGCGAGAGTCGTTGTTGCCGTGGAGCAGCAGATGCTGAGAGATACAATTCTGCTAACAGACTCCATTTAATGTATTAGTGTCCATCCATATCTATCAACAGCTAATAAAATCACTAATAAAGACAAGTCGATGTTACTCTGAAAAGAATTAGTATATTATAAAGGTTTTTAGTCATAAATATTTTAAAATAGTAATATATTTGATAACTACAATCACAATAATCACATCTACATATCTACACATGAGCCATATTTTAGATCAGAAAAAGGACAAAATAATTCATTCTTAGATCCCTACTCCAACAACTTGGGGAGAGGAGGAACCAGAAAACTCCATTTCTCTCTTGCCTTTCTTCGCAAAAAAAAAAAACAAACAAATTCCGCGGGGCAGACTCC
>JPJW01000543.1:0-24420 GCA_000750755.1 Pseudogymnoascus sp. VKM F-4513 (FW-928)
CCCCCCCCCGATCTCATCACCGTCATCGGGCATCTCAGTCAGACTCCTACCTAGCCTCAGCTCACAACTATCCAACCCCTCCACTTTCATTCTCAAAACGGTGTCTCAGTTTGTATTTGTGGGTGTCAGTATTGGATCTTGCGCAACGAAACTGTCTATATCGTAGAAACGGTCTAGTTGCTGTTTTCAGGTTGTCTCATCTTCCGCTCTTGTGCCCATCCGTCTGACGGACTTCCCAATCGCGAGAAGATTCACCACAATCTGAGGCAGTCGGTGAGCGAGGGATGGGTAAGTCTCCTTAGACTGGACAAAGGGGCTAGTTAGATGGGCGCACGCCTGCATAAGATTTATTTACGGAACGGCGCTCCACGTGCTAAGCCTCTAATATGATTTGCAGCTTCTGAGGAAAAGGGTGGGTAGTGGATGGACGATGTTAGGATGTGCACCAGGATAACATAAAGTCAACGGCCATCCTCCTTTTTGCACAAGCTTTGTCTTGTTAATAATTAATTGCTTTTTTGCTGCAACAGATCTCTGCCATCACTTTGTATTTTGTGGCTGAGAATATCCATTTTTCGCCAACGCACTATTGTATCAGGCTTTGTGTTGCTAGGCTTATACTGTACATTGCATACTCGCAGCCTCACAGCAACAACAGATGATCTGAGATCTATTCGGAACCTTCATACTGGGCTTGGTGGAAAGAGTTCTGTCCTCTCCGTACTTCCGTACACTTCATACTCTTTATACTCTCTATACCATAGCCTCTGTTCGTCGCATCGCTCACTGGTGGTATTGAACTCCAATACAACGAACCCGTTCCAACCCGGCCAACCCGCTCAAGCCAACAAACTACGTATAGACGTGCATACTTTGGACTGGGAAGCAAAGCAAGCCTCTTCACCGCTGCTACTGTTGGTTTATTTTGCATACATCACTGTACATTACATCAACCCACGATTGGGTTTGCAACCCTTGCAGCAGCCACACTCATTCTCAAGGTTCGCCAGCCTTGACCTCGCCTGGGGCCAATACCCAAGCCCAGAAATTTGGCAAACCCGGTTCGCAACGCAGGGCCTTTTTGTGCGACGGACTGCACAAGACACAGTCAAATCTCTCGATCGACTCGATCGTTGACCCACGCTGGGGAAATCTCGCCGCCAGTCTGCAGGGGCAAGTAGAAGAGGACCCACTGTCGCATATTCCAGCTCTCTTCTCACCTTCAAACGAAGAGTTATTGTTGTCGCCGTTCATTGTTTATCATCGGAGGGGCGTCAAACATCCGCCAGAGGACCCAGAGAAGCCAGGGCAAGCTCGGTTTGTAACATTAGGTTACAGGTCAGATTCACACGACGGATACACTGCTTGCGAAGGGGCGATTAACACACGCCACAGACTCACGGGTTGACTTTGAAATCCAGCGACTGCAATCATCACCTCGGTGGCCGTACGGCAACGGCAGCTGGCGTCAAGTTTGCTTCTCCAGCTCTCGAGGGCTCCCTTCTCGAGGCCCGATAACTCGCGGGGCGTGGAAACAGAAGGTACTTGGGTGCCTCTAAGCTGCTGGGATTGATCCCCATTCTGGAAACCCGGTGCACGCAACAAGACAACCTGGGCTGAAGGGCTGTGCAGCTACAGGCAAAGGCCCAGATCCCATACTTCCCGACCACCGTTCGGCCAGCCAATTAGCCGCCCAAAGAAAACACCCAAACAGCCCAACACGTCGTGACTTTGCGACAATAAGAGACATTACTGATACCCAGCGCTGGCAAGTAGATTTGGCTGTTGGTTGCTATAAGAGTGCGTGTACTGGTATCGTTACTCTTTAAAAAGTGACCTGCCTGCCCCCCCTTGGCTCCTAGCCATCATCCTGTCGTCGAGGCGTTGATTATCCTCGAAATACGCGAGTGACGCCCTGATACAATCTGGTCAGGGCTCCCTGGGCAAACATCAAGCCAACGTCAAAGCCACACCACCTTCATAGCGCTCCTATACGACCCGCCAATCGTCTTACTTGCTTTGTTTTCTTCTCATCCGCCGCCCATAAGCAATCCGCAAACCACAACGATACAACACGTTTGCTTCCATTGACTATAGTGCCCCGGGATACAGCCACTCACGTCGACTGGCTTACGGGTTGGCGGCCTACCGGTGACAATCATCACTTCTTAGACACGCCCCATCCCGCCACCGCCTATTCATTAGGGCCCGGCACGCCTTTACTCGAGGACAAACATTTCCACATTTCCAGTTGAATTGACTTCTGGGTTTCTCTTAAGAACGAGGAACCATCGGGTCACGTTGGTTGGCAGGGCTTCAAATGACTGAAAGTGAGTAGCTAGCTTCCATTTCCATACGAACGCCCCCCCCAACCCAGGTGCCATCAGAGTACTTTCTCGAATCCTCATGCCTTATTCGCATGGGTGTCTAGGAATCCCCAGATTTAACCTCGCTTTCGCCCAGTTTGGGTATCCCGCCCTTAGCTGTTTCCTTCTCTCTATCGTTAATTTTTTAAGGAGCGGTATTTTCACGCTCCATAGTCATTCGAGCGTTGCCAATAGGATTCAGAGTCTGCTTTTAAGCTCCATGAGGAGCAGAACTCATGTCCCTGAGTCTATTGGTGTGATATTACACGTGGCTACTGAAGATCCCGAGCTTCACTCCATCTCAACGCGGCCATCTCATCCTGCAATTTTCTAAGCCACGGTCGCAACCATGCTGACCCTTTGATACAGCACTTCAACCGGCTGCACTGGCATATGATCATCTCATGTCTACGCAATCTGGTAATATACAAGATCTTAACGCATATCCCGGTCTTCAATCTTCATCATTTATCATCGGATCAGACGCTGAGCCTGACAGCACGTTCAGACACGAATTCACCCACCAACAACCGCCAGCGCCATCCGGGATGGGATTGCGGTATATGGGCATCCCTGCCTCCTCGGATGATGCAAGGTAAGCGCGCTGATTGGCTTTTATCACCCTCATTTGCTACTGTCTACAATCCCGAATCACAGTGATAGATCTGGCATTGGGCATTAACTTGCCGATATTCCCGCACTTCTTACCCCTACCTGCTCCGCCTTATGAGGTTTGTCCCGTCATAGGACATTTCATCCGGCAGCCGCCTGACTTCCCACAGTCAGTAGATGTTAGGATTGACAGCGAGTCCTAACCAGGCAACTTGTCATTTACACCCATTTGTTGCACAGCTTGGGCTTCGCTTTCAGTCTGATGCAGCCACGTATGTCATGCGGAAGAGCACAGAGACTAAGGCTGTGTGTCGTATCACGAACCCAACGTAGTTGTCATTTTGGCGTTTTTTTATTTTCGTCTCCATCAAAATTTTGGTGAACTGCATACTCTTTCATCGACCCTAGGCTAACCCGTGCATCAAGATTTCCTTCCGAAGGTACACCACAGCATAGTCCTGTATACTCTGGTGAACAAAACCTTACCTCATCGACACCCTCGACAGTACCTTTCTATTCGAACGTCTTCCCGCCAGCATTGACCAACTCTTCATCTTACTCTAACACTTCTCCCTCGTACCTCCCCTCAAACCTCTCAAATTATTGCTTGCCCGACATCAAGCAAAACTTCAATTCCTTGTGCGTCACCCTGATATTACCACCCCGACGTTAACCAATCTGGAGCAAAGCTAATAAATTGAACGTGTAGCTCAAACTCAGATATGCTGCCACCGTCTAGATCTCCACATCTCCCACAGATTTCCTCCTCCATGTCGGCACGAGACCCGTACAGTACTAATTCTCAGCAACTGCGGCGGCAGTCCGAGCTGCTGAATCGTTCTCCACCTTCGGCTGGCTCAATGAGGAATATGCCAATGTCACCTACAAACAGCAGTGGCTTCACTAGCCCGCAAGGCATGGATAGCCCACAACCTCAAAACAATCCGAACGGCCCTCCCCCATTGAACCCGACGGAGTTGTTATACCAAAATATCCAAACTACGGATGGGCAACAGGTCCGACCAGAAATCATTGGAAAGATCGACAAAGGATTTTTTCTAGCAGAGAACGATTGGACTTGCTACAGACGTAATTATTTCCAAATTAGTTGCTCGTATACGTTACATCCAAGCGTGCCAACAGGAACTACTATGCACCTTATGCAAGACGGCCAATCGACACAAATACAAGCATTTGCAATGTCGATATCTGCAGTAGTCGACGGGGAGCATGGGAAGCCGATTGAGTTGGTTCAGCATACACCAAAGCGCGACAAAGGGCCCCAGATGAAACCAGACCGCGTGGTCTTATTGCCTCGCCCCGTCAATACGACACTATACAATGGAATGAACGCTGATGTTAGCCTTTCGAGTGGTGGACGCCCGCTTTTTGATCCAAGCTACGCTCAGGTTTCAAACCGTCCCCCCACGGAATGCACCTTTGAGCGCATTCAATTTAAGCAAGCGACCGCTAACAATGGCAAACGACGAGCTCGCCAGCAATACTACCATTTGATTATTGAGTTGTATGCAGACCTCGGCCCGCAACACGGGGACCGAAGGTGGGCCAAGATTGCGCGGCGGGTATCAGCTCAAATGGTTGTCCGCGGCCGGTCGCCAGGCCATTACCATGCGGATAGAAGGGGTAGCAATGCCAGCGCTGGCCCAGGAGGGGCCAACGACCAAGGGGGAAGCATTGGCGGCTACAGTTCTAATGGAAGCATCGGAGGTCGCTCAGGCGATATTTCACTTTCTGGGTCGTCCAGCCTGATGTCAAGCGGTGGCTATGGCAACTCATATGATACCTCCAGATCTCGACGATATCTTTCAAGCGCGGGAATAGATGTTTCCAATGAGCCAATGATGGGCGCAGATGAGGAGAAATCCTTTCACGACCTTGAGGGGTACTATTACTATCCACATTCAGTGCACGAAGGTGGTATTGGCAACACTCTGCGCTCTCATGCCTTGCCGCCTTACCAGCCTCACCGGGATGATCGTAGTCATCTATCCGCCTCAAGCTACCTAGGACGTGTAAAGCAGGAGCACCAGCACACTGGCTTCAGTCTCCCGAGTCTTTCGAATGGGACACAAGATTCTTTTGGACGCAATTGTGGGCGCTTCGATGGGGTGCCGACCAGCAGGGGCTTCTATCCGAGTACCGCGATAGTGCACTCTGAGATAAACACCTCATGATATTTCAAATGACCGAGATGATCGTTTCGGATGACCTGAAACTGTTCTGACTATCAGGCCAACCGGTTCGAACTTGACATCCTTGGCTTATACTTGGACCTGGAGGGTGTGTTCGAGTACGTTTGTGTATTTTGATCAGCCGCTCGCTTTACTGCGCTATGCCACGAAATCTCCAATGGCACAGTTTCACGGCATTTTCCTATTTTGCTTCAGCGGCGGACTTTTGAAAAATATACTCTTTCTTGTCCCATTTTTACGTCTCGTTACGTCATCTACATATTATCCAGCAAAAACCGAAATCTCATTTCCCTATCCTTGGATTGTAGGAAAAACATTGAACATGGGTCAACATCGAAGGAAAAAACACGCGGCAAACACAAGTTGCGCATGCAGCAATGTGGCGAAAGGAGTAGGGAAAACATGAAAAAATGGGTATGAGGAAACACGGAGTCTACGGCTGGGAAATGGAACGGGTCATACGTGGCCCTGGAGTGCGAGGTTTGTGTTCAGCAATGTTTTTAAATAAGTTTTTTTTATTGTTTTTGAAGGTGCAGATGGGAATTCTTTGTGGGGGAAAGGAAAATAGCCTCGGGTAGCTCGAGCTCGAGCTCTTTGCTTTAGTCCGACTGGGATGCAAAACGGTATGGACAAAATCGGCGTGGCGGCTCGATAGAAGGATAATGGAGGAGGAGTGGAGAATGTCAAACACAGCGGGAGCCGAATGAAGCTATGGTTGGGCCATATCATGGATAATTCCCGAGGCTGAATGATGGACGGAGTGAGGATGGTGAAGGTGAAGGAAGAGGGGGACAAAATGCCAACGTGATTTGCGGGAAATATGAAAGCGATGTTGATGAGATACTATTTGACCAGTCTCTCCCTCACAGTTAGCCGCGTAGTCTTTGTTGCTTTGTTAGTAATGAATGGGTGGACATCTGATTACTTTCTTGTGCAGTGAAGCTTTGTGTGAAGTGGCATTGTGTGAAGTGGGAATACTTGGCAGGAAAGGGGCGAGGGTAGAGTATTATGGGAGCACAGCGATGCTCGGAACGGTCCGCACAATTTCCTATGCCTACTTGGGCTAGAAATTAGCCACCGGCCAGTGACGAAGGCATTGTTCTCAACAGACTATCACAAGGACAAGGCACACGAATCAAACCATTTATCCCAGGCCGTACACGTGGATAACTGACTGGTATTGGCGAACAAATTAGAATCTATATCTATTATATCTACCGCGACATAAGCAGAATCAAGGGGAATCCGAAAAATATGCAGAAATTGACAGGAAATACCCCCAACATGACAATACGCCTAGAACTCCCAGGATGACCTTTAAGCCTTCGCGATCTCTGCTCCCTTCCAAGTCGGCTCTGCCTTTTCCAGGAAGAATGTCCGAGACTTGATCAACCAAACAAGCCACCCAGGAACACGCCAGCCCATAATCTGGCCAACCCCCGTGCTAGGTCCAACCGGGACAATCTGGGTGTCCTTCATGGGCTTGAAAAGTTTCTGCTTGAATAGCCCATCTTTCCCAGCGCTGGCAGCGATGTCAATGCCGATACTCGTTGTTACCGGAAGGATTGACGATACTGCGTAGATAAGAGATGAGTTACTGTAGTCGGCAACATCTCCGAGAGCGTATACGCCTGCCGTGGGGGTGCGGAGAGTCTTGCCGCCATCGGTAATAACATAGCCATTAGAGTTCAACCACGCCGGTGGCAGGAAAGAGGTGTTGGGTTTGCCGCCGGTGGCATCGATGTACACGTCGACCGTTTGCGTAGTGCCGTCGCTGAAAACCACAGTCGTGGAGCCATTTGCGTTCTCCGAGGCGGACCTGACTCTTGTCTTGTGAACCGTCTTGACGCCAAGCGCTTTCAATCTCGATTCTGCCGATGAACTGTTTCCAGGCACAAGACGTGGGAGAAGTCGGTCACTGCCAGATAATATGGTGATGTCTGCCTTGGGATAATGGGTGGCGATTTCACCGGCTGTCTCGACACCGACGGCGCCTCCACCTGCGACCAAAACCCGCTTTGCCGTGATAAGGGCTGCCTGGACGGAGACGTACAGGGCCTTGGTGATGTCCTCGTGATCGTTCACTTGCCAGAGCTTTGAGTTTGAAGTTGTGCCTGTGGCGATGACGAGGCTCTGATATTCAATCTCTTGTGTTGCCCCGCCTTCCAATGCAACACTGACGACCTTCTTCTCAGGGTCCACCGCGGTGGCCTTCCCCTGGACGGTAGCATATTGATCTGCCTTGTACTCGTTCAATGCCCCAGCAATTGGAAAGAAGAGCTGGCTTGGGGTGATCAACTCTTTTCCGACCAAGTATCGCGGGCCGGGGATGTTATAGAAGTACTCGGTGTGAGGGGCAACGATTGTGACGTGATACGTGACATTTGGTGTTTGCTTGGAAAGGGCAGGGATGATGTCCCGGAGGAGAGATTGGGCCGTTCCTAGGCCTGAGAAATGGGACCCTAGGATTACAATCTCGTGAACTGCGGATTTGGTGGCCATTGCGAGTGTTATGGGCCTGAGCTGGCGGGTGGATGTGCAAGGCTGGTGATAGTTGGGGAGGTGTGGATTCGCCTGCGCGTGTGTGTCTCTTGATGGGAGTCTTGAGTTGAATGGAGGGACAACAACTGGAAACACGCCAATGTTATATAGAAACTATCCTGAGCGCCAATTCATAAAAGGGGAGGGAGATTTGTAAGGCAAGCACTTCGACTCATATTTATAAGTGGATTGGAGAATGGCATATTTCCCCATTAGCCTCCAAAATGGCAAACCGCACTCACTAGCCGAGGTCGGAACTAGATCGGGTTTGATATACTCTTTGCGCCATCATAGTGCCGTTCCTGAGCCTGTAAAATTAGGTGCTTAGAAGCTTAAAGTCTATTTTACCCACTACTGAATGAATAATGGCTTAAAAAGCATTACAAGTGGTTGGTTTACAATGATCAGTAATGCGCTTTTTGAGGCGGCACCGCCCCAGCAATATTAAGTCGTCCGCCCAACCCGCTCGTGCGTCCGCTCGTGCATCCGCCCCTGGCCGCCTCCCCGCTGTAAGAACCTACTCGAGTAACCGGGCCCACTTGCGCACAGCAATAACTATTCTCCGATAGCTGACTAAGGAGATGTTCTGATAACTTCCGCTAACCTGTTGAGGTTAAAATCTTCGGCGCGCAACAACCCTTATCCGACATTGAAAAGTGGGGAGGATGAGCCATCTTTAGACTAACCCGTTATGGTCAAATGTGCCGCTCGTTTTCCGTTTCTCCAATTCCGTCGTGGATCGCTGATGGGTCGTTGATGGGTCGTAGGAATCCCCTGCTAGATCCTTTGATGGGTCTAAACTGGACCTCTGCGGCATACTAACCCACAGCGCACCGTTGGCACCATATTAGGCAATGACTGCCGTCTCACACACTCATTCCTAAATCCTTTCAAATCCACGGCCAATGACTCCGAGCCCTGCGAGGCTCTGCCAATGCTGCGCCACCAGTTTGCTGCCGCCGTATGATTGAACCTATGGGTCAGGCCGTGGCGGAGGAGGTTAGCATGGAGAGAGCCACGTTGTATCGCGTCATACGGAGCATTAACCGGAACGAACACTAACCCTTTCTGTCCCCATGTGCCGCCGCTCATCTATATCATGCCTCAGCCTCCTGCAAATATTAATGTTCGGTGACGAGAGTTGAATCCCTTGATCGGCCAATCCGACAAGGCTGCGTGTAATATACCACATTAGAGTTAATTGTATATATATATACTGTCAGCAGCTCCTTGTTTGTGAATCCAACGCACAGAACAACACTCAAGTCTTCAGATCCGACTCTCACCATCAACCCTTTTTACTGCTTATCCGCACCAAAGTACTCAACAAACACTGTGCAAGCACGGCACGCAACGATGTCGTCCAAAGCAGAAATCACATCGTATTACACATACGACCCTAGCCATGCTCTCCCAGCTGTATTCGCGGCCTTGGTTGGCATATCCTTCCTTATTCATATATGGCAAAACTTGTTAGTTATCCTACTGCTCCCATTTTATCTAAACAACAGCAGCTAACATTCCCACCTCTGCAGCCGCTATCACTACTGGAGAGTTACGTTTTTCATGTTCTATGGTGGTGCTGTCTTTACCTCAGGATGGATCTTGCGGATTGCCTCATCTTACGACCCGGGGAACATAAACCTTTATATCGCTCAGACTTGTCTCATCCTTGGAGGCCCTCCGATTTACTCAGCAGCTGAATACAACGTCCTCGGCCGTCTCATGCACTATACGCCAATGCACTCACCTATCAACCCGAGCCGCGTCCTCTACTTCTTCATCTATGTGGGCGCCGCAGTCGAGAGTCTGACAGCTGTGGGTGCCGTGCGACTGTCGGCAGCAGAAGGTGATATGGATAAGCTAAAGAACGGAGAGACCTTTATCTCCATCGCTCTCGTACTCCAGGGCGTAGTGGAGTGCCTGTTCATGAGCATGGTTGCTCTCATACACTACCGCTGCGCACGCGCCAAAATGGTTACGCCCAATGTGCACACCATCTGCATTATGCTTTACGGAACCTCGTCACTGGTCTTGCTGCGCTGCATCTTCCGTGCCGTCGAAAGCTTCAGCACTCTCAGTGTCATCTCTTCAGGAACTTGTGATGGAACCTGCAAGGCCGTTCTGAGGCACGAGTGGTATATCTACGCATTCGAAGCCGCACCTATGGTTCTTTATACGTACTGGCTCAACATTGTGCACCCTGGAAGATTCCTGCCTCACAATACGAAGGTTTACCTTGACTACAACGGGGTCGAGCGCGTTGGCCCTGGCTGGCAAGACAAGCGAAGCACCTGGATGACATTCGTTGATCCGTTTGATATCAGGGGAAAGATGAGCGGCAATCCAGACCACGAGCAATACTGGCTGAATCCAGAAGAATATCCTCCGGTGGCAGTTGGTGCTACAAAGCAGGAAAGTAATTCCGAATCTGTTAGAGCCGTTTGAAAACCATGTACATTTATTTAGACCTTTCATTTGTCTTGTTATCGCACATATATTAGCCATGCTTTTACGTAGAATACCAGGCGTTATCTGTTGGCAGAGTATTACCTACTTCTTTCTTGATATCGAAATTTAAACCCTGGGCATGACGTAAGATCTTACCCCAGACCCCTGGGCTGGGCGGCAGCTAAGCCACACTAAGCTGACGGGCAAAGTTCAGCTAAGTCAGCCCTGTCGCAATCGCCGCTGTCAGAACGTCCATCAATGTTCAATTTCAACTTCTTTAATATCAGCTTTTGCCCCTGATGCAGTATCTGTGCTATATACCTTGAATAATTTACCTTCTATCATACGTGCGTGTTATTAAACAACCGTCGATTTCCTTGATCGGCGTCACAGGACTCTTGTCCATATACAGGATTAGAGAGATCTCCATACGGCGTGACCGAGAAGCCCGCCGTGCCCACATACATTGCGTCTCCAGAGACGCATGCTCGACGGGGCGGTAATCACCGCTTGGGGAATCTTCTGAAAAAGGAACTGAGCTTAGGGGAGTTTGACAGCAGACATTATCTCACAGCAATGCCGGGAGTGCCATCGGGGCGTGGGTGCGATGGCTGTCGCGCACAGAAGAAAAAGGTAGGTTTGGCCATTCATATCACATTAATGCATCTTCTGAAGCTGGCTGCAGTGTGACCAGGCGAAACCGTCATGTTCGCGATGCGCCCGTTTGAAGATAGCCTGTGTTGGGGCGGGACAGCAAAGATTCAAATTCAAGGAGGAACAAGGGACTCGGAATACCGTCGCCATAGCCCACCGCGCCAAAGACTTTAAGAGCTTCAACATAATTGATGTTGCAAAGACGGTGCCGCATACCCCAAGCAATCCATTGACTATGGCGACAAATGAATTTGTTAGTACGATGACAGTTTCCACTGGTGTGAGGTTTAACCTCACTTACTGGTACGGTGAATTTCTACAAGATATCCCCAAGCGTCTTGGAAGAAACAAAGCATTAGACACGGCCGTCATAGCATTGACGGCATCACATTCGACTTTCTGTTTGCGTCAGCGAGCTACCCCGGAAACATTGATGAAATACTCGGTCGCGCTCCGCACGCTGCGATTTTACTTGGACGATACCGCCAAAGCCTGCTCATCCGAGACACTATGTGCAGTGATGCTACTGCTGATATGCCAAGTATGTTATATAAGCCATCGTCTGTGCTGCACTCTATTGACACGTTCAGGGCTTCCTTGGCATTAGTGATATCGGGTGGACTGGGCACTGTGAGGGAGCAGCACTAATACTAAAGGCGCGAAGATACTATGACCCCAAGGATGACTTTGAATCCAAACTTCATCTCTCTCTACGAGCGCCAGTGGTAAGATACCCAGTATGAATTACTCCGAACACCCGCTGAATTAGACCCAAGATTTTCGAAGGACTTTTCAATCCCAACATTCAGTTTACCCCTTCGGAGTGGAAGACTCTTGTGGAAAACCATATCGACGAAGGCACCTTTCCAGGCAGGATGATGCGTTATGTCTCTCAAGTGACGTGTATGATTCGGCACGGAAACTTCTTCAACGGGGAAAGGGGTGACGAGAAGTCTATCGACGAATTAAGGAACAACTATCAGGCATTGAAAGCTTCGCTAAAACGTTACGAAACCTACATGGAATCTCTAATACCCGTTGATATAGATATCAAGCAGGTAGCTTTTGATGCCCAGACTTATTATCTCATCCAGCGGTTTTTCACCTTTGGACTCACCGTTGCCACCATCCTCGGCTGTGTTCTTGGCGCATTGGACACCGAAGACGCGGAGATCCAATCTGATTTGAATTCGTATGCAATCGGAATCATGGCTTTTACGGAGGCCGGGAAGAGGTTCAAACCTCTTGGAGCAAGTTACATGCAGCTTTGTTTCCAGGCGGCTTGGATTGGCACCACTGACCCCGCAGTAAAGGCCGAAGCGGAGAAGGAAATGTGTGAATATGTGGATGACTTTGGGGGGGCATATACCAGGGAGCGGTTGATGGCTGAGCTTGAGCGGATGTCACGACATGTGCGCCTTATTGAACCATATACGTCGTAGAGGAAGGCTGGGATACTGATGAAGTTAAGTATCACCCGATACGGCTCAGAGGTGGCCCGGCCCGACCGAAGGCAAACCGCATTCAAGATGCACCGAAAAGGTGCATATTATTGCGTGCAGGAGTGCAAACGTATCACAAGAGTGTATGTCGTTAGCGCAGGTGGAATTTACCGTGTATGGGAGTTGTCGCTCTAAGGATATTCTCACATCTGGGGCATGTGATAATTGCAATGCAGCAAGGGTTTTAGCAATACTTCGGATAGGTACCACGGAGTCTGATAAGCCTTTGAATGCATTTGCTGAAACCCGACGAGATGGGAAGATTGTGATGATAAGACCAGTGGGGATTGCGGTTATTTAGGGATGGGATGGGGGCGCAATGGCGGCAGATGGCTCTGATTTACAGCCAAATAGATACCTAGCTCTCCTATTATACGAATTATCCGATGGTTTCAAAATGAGGGATTAGGTGCATTGGACGTTTTATCACATATACTGTTCACCTTGATTGTATTTTGAGTATCCAAACTGGCACAGCAACAACCACAACACCAACCTCCGGGATGAGCAGTGGGTCGCTCCTACCTGAACAGAAGAACCAACTACCCGGAGCGAATCTGCTCGACAACCAGGCTATTTTTGGAAGCCACTTCCTGCCATTTATGAAAGAACGACTGATTAGTTTGTGATGCACTAACGAGCTGAGACTTGGTTGCTGCAACTGTGTCTGGAGAAACCTCACCACATACCTGCATTGTTCCGTGCTACAAACGGGCCTGGCAAAGTTAAGAACCAGAGTATTTCCCAAAAAATTGCCAATCTGCTGAGAGCCAACGCTCTGGAAAGGCCGAGTCTTCTACAATATCCAAGATCATCGGAGCGCCAAAGTGCACCCATTCAGTCAGAATCGCCACCATGTCGTATCAAATGAGGATATTCGTCGACGGCGGATGTCGACATAACGGCCAATTAGGCAGCATCGGTGCATGCGCGGCGGTTTTCAAGTCACCAGACGGTACCATACTCGATTCGTACGGAAATTGCCTACCTTATGATCCGCGTCCGACGAGTCAGCGGGCGGAACTCACAGCTATAATACTCGCTCTACAGAAGGTTGTTGACAAAGATGACACCCTACCGAACAACCCCTGGCTAGACGTCAAAATTTACTCGGATTCCTACTATGCAGTTTCGTGCATGAGAGAGTGGATTCACAATTGGCGTAGGAACGGCTGGATCAATGCTGCGGGGAACTCAGTTATGAATCAGGACCTTATCAGATGGGCTGATGAGCTCGACGACGAAATCCAGAAGTTGGGGAGCGTGGAGTACTGCTGGATACCAAGGGAACAAAACCAACACGCTGATAGATTTGTGAATGAGATTATGGACGCCCACAGGCAGGGCCAGCATTTTTACGGATGCGATACGCTGGGATGCTTGACTGAATACCGTTCCTGAGAAACTTTATACGCGTTAATTTGCAGGCGGTTTTATCACAGATGCCGGAACAGACTTCCCAACAAATGCTGAGACGGGAACTGCAGGGACTGATGTATGCGATTATCACTCACATGCCTTGGTATTAGTAGCGGCAGATTCTGGGAGAACTGGGCAGAGGGTTACCAAAAAAATCGTGTCTGAATTCAAAAGACTATGAGTTTTGTCCTTTTTAGACAGTATAAATATCATTCATACCCAACAGGCGCAAATATCTATGGTACAACCGTATATACATACATGAAAAGGGGTATCAAGAGCTCGCCAAAGCTCCATAAGGATCAGACGACATGCCTGGAAACGCTTCATCATCGAAGTTCCCGTCAAGGTCAAAATTAACAAACGCATATTCGTCCATGCTGACATCAAAAGCATTCGTCATATCGAGGTGGTCGTCCTGTTGGGGGTACTTTTCTGACCTTTGCGCCTGGCTGAAGAGGTCTGGAACGTCTGGGGCCGACCTCGTCACTTGAGGAATATGTTCACGGATACTTCCAGAGTGAGAGGGCCCTCCGGTCGCGCTTGGATGTATTGTGTCGTCCGGCGCCGCCGCTAGTGAAGATTCAAAACCACTCAACTCGCGGTGAGAACTCTCCCGTGAATACGTTGGCGGCGCGCCTTCACAAGTGGTTGACTTAGCCACACTACTGTCTCCGGCAATAGATGAATTCGCCGATGAAGATCTCGGAGTTGGGAGTGCTCCGGGGTTGTTTGAAGCACCTGTGGCCGACCTGTATATTTGAAAGGCTTCCTCGATAGCCTGTCCTACCAATGTATCAAACCCCATGCTAGGGTCGCTCATGTTCCAGAGATACCGTTCTGCATCGGGGTTTTCCATATTATCTATCTCTCGCCTCATAGAGGATAGCAGTATTCGTGGCACTTCTTGGTGTAAGAGTGCTTGTAATTCTGACTCGTTGGCAGCTGGAGGGTCGTAAGGCACAAAATCTGCTAGTATATTAGCTCTGAAAATCCATCTTAGTCTGGCTGATATAAAGCACTATATCCATAGCCCTCGACTTACATGGAGATGGAACACTACTCAGTGCCCTGCCAAAAAGCTCGCGATATATCCTTTCCCATCGTTCTCGCGCTGTTTCGTCTCTGCGCTTTGTCACCTTTTTGTCCATCTCGGCAGTCCAGCCTTCAACATGCACTGGTTGCTTCCTTTGACAGGGGATTTCAGCTTGGCCATGATTTATTAGGCTGTTTTGGTCGGCAAAGGTCTGCCAGCATCGCGTGCAATTGAGCGGAAGAGGGTGGACTCTGCGGAGATGTTCCCTGCTAAAAGTCAGGATGGGCTATAAATGGCAAGACTCGACTTACTTCAAACGAAAAATTGCATCGAAAGGAGTTGTAGAGCATGTTCGGTAGCGGAGAATTCCATGGTTATATTTCCACGGTTTATATTTGTGGAAGGGACATGCAAGATTTAGTCTTTCTTTCTGGTTTGAAGTACGGTTAGAGCGTTTTGAAGGATTTCGGTCATTGTTGGAATCATCCTCATCGTCTCCCTTTTTCCGTTTTGGTGCTATTAATGAACCAAGATTTGATGGGCATCCCCAAGGTGTTTGAGTATCTGAAGATGTGCGTGTTGATCTTTGGGTTTCTGGGATTCCCTGGGATTTAGAGCTACCTCTTCCATGCTTTATCCATAGGGAGGTCCAATCCGAGATAGATAACCCGTTATAAAAACTCCAGAATTGTCTTGATCGGCCGTCAAATAGTAATCGTTTAGCAGGGCTAAAAGAAAGATCCGTGCTAGAGGTACTATACTGTGACTCGTCATCTTCACTTAGTTGTGTGCTTTGCTCACTTGTTCCCGATGGGCTCTTTCCGGAATTCAAATGAGAGAGCTCTGCACCAAATGCATCAGCTGCTGGAGGGGAGGATATGGATAGGGAGCGCATTCCCGAGGAAGAAGGACTGGCATCACGGGAAGATGGAGCGTCAGAATTATATATAGAACGACGATCGAGGGAACTATCCGAATCTTCTTTTGGCAGATCCTCAGTGAATGGCGATGTGTGCGCTTGTTTCAATCCCGGTTGCACTTCCGAATTCATGGCCGTTGCTGGTGTCATCGAAGGGGATTTTATAGAGACGGCGCCCTTTGGTTTATGATCCGATTGACTGGTGGAACGTTCATAATCTGCCAATAACCATTACGATTTTGATTATACTTTAGGGAACGAACGGATGTGGAAGCTAGCTTACAAGGTGATATTGTACGGTCATCGTCTGGAAACAAATGTCGATATATATCCTGCCATTCCTCTTCGTTCGTTTGTCGCTTTTGAAATCTTCGCATCTTATCTATTGCTGCGAGTACGATTGATGTAATAGCCTGATGGACTCTTGAGCCGGGATCGTGGCCACATAGTCCTGAGTCCTCATGCTCACAAAGAGCATGATAACTGTCAAATCCTCGGCCGCATTCTGAACAAACAAATAGATCCAGATGACTTTCATGAAGATGGTCCCTGGTTTTATATGAGTATGTCTTTCGTAAAGCATAAATGGGATTATTAATCTTACACAACACCAGAAATGGATCGGATCGGAAGCCAGAAGCAGTTTCGGTAGTTGTATTGACTGTACCTTTCCGGATCGTACTTATGAAACGGGCAAGCAAATCCGGGCATGGTCATACATGAATGAACTGCAGGTGGTGACTTATAGACGAATGTTTTTGTTTTCTGGTTTCCGTCCTTGCCTATTGTGTGTTTGGTATCACTAGGATCCTTTACCTGCCGGGACGGGGTTGGCTCAAGAGCCAAGGAAGATAAACCAGATAAATCAATGGGATCCATGACGAAAGGAAGTTCTGTGTTTCCGTTTGAAGGGCGAGCATAAAATAGCTGATGAGGATGAAGTCTCGGCAGCGAAATGGCCGACGATCGCGACAATACGATATCACAAGTACATGGTCTTCAAATTTAACAATGGAAAGCAGAGAATGAGGAAAGGAACTGAAGTGCGAGTGGCTAACACTTTATTCCTCCTGTGCAGGATCATAGCACCTCCAGGATCACAGCACCGCCAATCACAGGCATATCAGCTCAGCCTCGTCATCCGCAGCACGCAGATGCGTGAACGAGCCACAGCCAGCACATTTGTAGCAGGCACTCGTCTGCATTATTGATGGGGTTCGCTGAGTTCAGAGCTGGTGTTGTGGATAGCTATTGCGAGTGTTAAGCACTGCGCGCAAGAGAGTGAGAGCATTTATTATGGGCGCAAAGCACTTCACGCAACAGCGAGGCGGATGCACACGCAGAGTTGAGCGAGAGCGTAGCTGAAATAAAGCACATATAGCGAAACGAACATGTAATAAATAGAGAGCAAATTTCCATTGGAGCAATATGTTTTATGAAGCACCTTACTTGTCTAACTTACCTCGAATCATCCTTTCTATAGTTGAGGACGGAGAAAAGAGGTTATCGTCGACTTGCTGCACTGTATATATCAAGTCACCTGACACGGGATAGACAACCATGTCTACCGTGCAGACTGCCAGTGATTGGGCCACTACAGAACCTTCAGGGTAAAGTCACCTTTACAATCTCAGTAACCCACAGTGCTAACGGGCGAGAAGTACTCAATATCCGCGCGCAACGGATGATTCCGACATCCTGGCAACCTGCCACACACCAGCAGACCTGACGCCGTACTGGGAAGCGCGGTACGTGGCCCTGGACAAGGAGACGGACATGCTCGTGCATGCCATCGAAGGCACGGAGAAGCCACACAGAAGGCACCACTCAACGACGACAAAATAGCGCAAATGAGAAGATGCGATTCTTGGATATCCTGATGCGGCTCGGTCCCTGTCACGTCCGATGCGCCAGGCGCCCCACCGCAGGATCGACAGGATCTCGATATCGGGGGGCCTCGGCCTTTAGTTTCCCAAATAGGCTTGGGCTGGTACTGAGGCTGTCTCGGGGGGCGACAAGTAGGGGCCGGGTGTGAGTGGCTTGCGCGGAGCGGAGGGGCGTATTTTTTTGGGGGAGCTGTTACCTTGGTAAAGATAGATGTGGATGGGGGAATGCATCACATATTGGCTGTCTCGCGGAGAATTGCTTTGCGGGAAGAAGGTGAAACCGTAAATGCGGCCGTAGGCCCGCTGTAGTGCGCTGGAACGCTTCGATCTGTGTGCTATATTAGGCGCTGCGATGGACATGGATGGGAGGGCCCGCTGTTCTGTGCGCGCAATACAGTAGTGTAATAGTCACTTGTCAGTGTAAGCATGTACAACAGTACTCCCGTACATGACATGCCGCTCCGGGGGTGTACTCCGGAATCGCGGAGCAGCCAGGGTGATCGCTGGGCGGAGGATGCAAGGAGAAAGGGAGACAAGACCGAGATTGAGCGCGATCCTAGCAAACTGTCCAACAAGGTGATGGCTGATGGTTTGCTGGTTTGTTGGTGCCTACGGAGCGGAGGGAGACCAATATGGTACACATAATACGTCGTACGTCGTACGTCGTATAGGGCCCGGAGGTTTATAGGTTTATAGATTTGCCCAGATCCCCTTGCTGCTGTTGCTAGTAGCTAGCAGTTTGTCCCTTGGTCCCTATTTGTCCCCGGCGTCCCCTGGTATCATTTCTTTGAGCGTGCCTGTGATTGGCATGTGATGTAACCCTAATCAACGGATCAGGCTGATTTGTCTTTTCGAGTGCCGGGCTGTGATCCATCAACGACCCTAAGCCCAAGTCAGATTTAGAGCGAACGCTGGGCCGGCAGAACTCTGGGCCATTGGGAGCCATTGTCACTATTTTCTACGTCAGCAAAGACCAGAGTACTTGCCCGTGAGGGCGAGGAATTTTTGGTTTTGGGAGGAGGGAATCTGCATATTACCGTGGGCCAGGGACACGGCTAGTTGGGGTCCATAGATGGACAGAGAGAGAGCCAGGAAGAGAAGCCACAGAGGGCCACAGCGACCGGAGAGGGCAGGAGCTTCTCTGCGCCCCCACAAACCAATGCACGACACCTTGGAACGCTGTCTGTTTGCTTGTGCTTGACATGTGTGCGTTATGTACGGCCGGTGCACTTCGCACCTACATACAGTCCCATCAGTCCCATCAGTCCCATCAGTCCCATCAGTCCCATCAGTCCCACCAGTACGTGATGCGATGCGTACGAGTACGAGGAAGACCAGTCAGTGCTTGGACCGCAGTGGGACCGGGACAGCAAGCAGAGAGCTGGGAGATGGAGATAGTACAGTGGTATGCGCCTATCATGGCTGTCTGATGGCCAAGTGCCCAACGTGGATGCCGGTGCGAACTACCAGTCATATCGACATATGGGAATAAAAAACTAACGACCAACGGTGGTGCTGGTGATCATAAAACGGGGGGATATTGGGCATGTGGGTATTTTTTTTTGGTTTGTTCGTGGGTTGCTAGGTTTAATGGCTCCGTAGTACTGTATCGTACTATAGCTTGTGCGCGCCGGCTCTCTTTGATCCCTCCCCCCTCCCCAGTAACTCCCCACAATTGCCCATCTCCACTGCCAAAAGTAACTTATAGTGCTCTAGTTGCAGTGAGTCTCAGCGCACCAGCGACCAATTCCATCCACGCAAATTAATTTCCTCCTTCCGCTCCCAATCCCTCCCCCCGTTCCCCTCCTCCACTCCTCCACTACTCGCTCCTCGCTCCCCTCTTTCGTTATCCCCCTCCCTCTTCTCCATCTTCCCCTCCCTCCTTCCACAAAATCCCACCGCTGACGGCATGACCCCCTAGCCCGCAATTTGATCATCGCACTACTACGACGTTACGCTTGCCACTACGGATTGCACTACGCATTGCTAACTTGGGCGCCGGTCCTCGTCCCCGTTTTACTTGACCACCGGACGGACCACACCTTGAAATACATTTCCCCCATACCATACCATACCAAACCTCCTCATATTCTATCCTCATATTCTACCGTTTTACACTGCATATCCGAACTCTTATTTTGCTATCACTTTCCCATTCCCCATCCCTGGGGATCGCTGTACTGTACTGTTTGTCGCATTCGTTCTTCTGTTGTTGTTCGGCCGCAGCTAACGTAGTTAGAACAATCCTATATCCCAATCCATGCGCTAGCACCTTCAACAAAGCTCCCGCCGAGTCAGTCGCAACCCGTCCGTTATTTCCGTCGAAACCTACCTCCTCAGTTTCCTATACCCCATCGCGCACTGCCTGTGTCCCAAAAACCTCCGTCGCGTCGAAAGTACTCCATCTACGAACATATACAATTGCAATTACAAGCATATTTTGCCCTATTACCCCGCATAATCGGTCGTTGGGAGCTCTGCTGCGGCCGTAGTTCGTTGAGCGCGCCTCGACTTGCCTTCGGGGAGCATATACCGCGTGGAATCCACTGCAACCACGCTGCTATAACCTCGCGCCCAAGAGCAGATATATTTAATTTCTTCCAGATCGGTCCACAGCTTCGGCGTAAGCCTCGCGACGATCTACACTGCCGCATTTGGCCCCCGACCACCATATCATTGAACGACCCGCGGTGCCCCATTGTGCTTTGTTCCAGCAACGCTCGACGCCTTGCCCCACTTTCGTTACATCTTTGACAGTAATCATACATTTACTGCCGGTTTAGAGATCTTGCTGTGCTGTCATTCGTTATCACTATCCTGCATTCCTCCTCTCCGAATCCCACCGGCGCCCATCTCTGTATAGACAACCGCCTGCGCCTACAACCTCCCTCTACGTCAAGGCGCATACCACACGGATACATTACCCCTCGCAAAGAGCTTGACGCTTATGCGGGGTAACACTGTCCAACCTACCGAGTTTCGAGTGGCCGCGAAATAAATGATAAAGAGTTATCAACTGCAACTTCCAGACTATACCCTCCGCGAATACTTGAGGAGTTTGGAGTGACGCTTGAACGCGCACCAAAGTCAAACTATTGACCCCCTCACCCTAGTTCGACCAGTCCACACGCAAGTCGACCTACCCCATCTTACTGGATGCAGAGCGTTGAGATGACTGGGGCGAAGCCGGGGCGAAATCAACGACGACCCGCGCCCGGAGCCGACCATGTGAAGCACAGGAGGACGAGGTCAGGATGCTTCACCTGTAGGAATAGACGTGTAAAATGCGACGAAGGCCGTCCCACATGCGAGAGATGTAAAAAGGGCTCGAGAGAATGCTCTTATCCGGAAACAACGCAGTCGAAGCCTGGGAGTGGAAGTAGCTCAAAAGCTGGCCAGTCACACCTTACCCCACCATCCGACGAATATGATGACGAGGCCGATGCGGACCGCCTCGAAGCCATCCCGGACGAAGACGAGGAGGTATTTGATGCAGATCAGAGTAGGAGGCAATCGGTCGCGAATCCACCCAATACGTTAAAACAACAGAAGAGTCAAACTCGTTTGGGCTCTGAGACTCCGTCCCTTGTGCAGGATAAAGGCAGTTCGCCCTCCCCATCTACCGAAGGATCCATAGGATATAATGCTCACCTGCACAAAGCGGATCGCAGGCTGGCAAAGCCATCTCGTCTCCCTCAAGGCGTTGAAGGAGGCAAGCCTGACTGGTCAGGCCTGTCGCGTGATCTACAATTCTACCTCGAATATTATGTCGCGAACGTCACGCATCACCACTATTATTTCAAGAAGGATGCAGGCAATTTCCTCCACACCGAATTTATTGAAGCAGCACTGCGGAATAAATCGTTGCTGTATGGTATTGTTGGCTTCTCCGCGTTTCAGCGCACGCTGCACAATCCGGAAGGAAAAATACAGGATTTCCTGCAATACTACAACAAGGCCGTTCAGCTTCTATTGAAATCACTGAGGAGAGGCGAAGGGAGAAACGTTGAAACTATGTATTCCATTTTGCAACTCGCAACTATAGAAGTAAGTATTTATATCTTCGAGTGGAAGCAAAACTGACCAATGATCAGGAATATCTTGGGGATTGGGTAAATCTTCTAAGCCATCAAAAAGCCGCATACGCTATTTTAACTAGCCTCTTTACACCTCAAACTGCCATGGCCACACCACTAAACCGGGTGCTGCTCGGCTGGTATGGTAGATTCGACATATTCGCAGGCCTTATAGGCGGCTTCAAGACTGTGCTTTCAGATGAATGGTTTACAATCAAGCTGCAATTCTATACCTACCAAGCCCAAGCCGACCCAGGCAATATCAGCTGGAAAATCGATGAGTTGTCTTCGAAAATCAACGTCGTAGCCATGGAGATGTCGGTCCTCTTTGCGAAAATCAGCAAAGGAGATATCAGCATAGAGCAATTCCATGCTGAGAATGAGGTAATCGCAAAGACGATACGAGATTTCATACCGAACATGGACCCGGCACTCAATGACTCGAGATACAAAGTCACGGATTTCACTGGTGCACGACCAGTTGACCCTGAGGACATTGTGAACCCCTACGAGCCGGGTCTTATCCTGGAAGGCGTCCTCTGGCCCGTCAACATTTGCAAGCTCGATATATATGCGTTGGACCTGATGCGGCAGTTCCAGACTGCCCAAATTCTTCAAATCCCAACGATAGACGAGGAGGTATTAATCCCGGCGATGAAAATCAGCCAAATGTTCGAAGCCATAGAATACTGGCCAGGAAGTCCCCAGGGTGCCATGCTGTCGTGCCTGGCCAGTCTTGGGATCGCAGCCATTGCACTTCCCCGCGACCAACGCCATATGAACTGGCTGCGTAGGAAATTCACGGTGGTGGAATCGCATGGGTAAGACACCCTACCTTCGCGCAGAAAATGGGCACTGACTTTTTATAGATACATCTATGCTACTACCTTCCGCGAGCGCATCGCTGAGTTATTCCAGGACCCGACTTGCATGGAATGGTGGCTCCCGAACGGCGAGAACTACCCACCCATCATCCGCTCGATTCGTAGCTTTGTCGAGGAACGCACGTCGACGCCCCGTGACGAGTTGACAGAGGATTTGCGCGACATGAAGGTCCTTTTCGGCTCCCTTGCCCTCGAGGATGACAAGTCGCCGAAGTCAACGCCGCCGGACTCGACGTCTATGACAGATAGCAGCACCCCCGAGTGGATACAACCTAACTATATTAGTGCGTATACTACAGGAACAGACCACCATAACGCAGGACTCAATCTCGACCCCCAGCAGCAGTGGTTTGGCCCTGACGGCTTCCTAATGGAAGACCCCAATGAATTCAGACAATCATAAGACTTTTGGGAGAAGTGGGCAAGAGGAACCGTACATTAGAGTGCTGGCACTGGAGGGTTTTATTTCGCAGTACACAAGATTCAGTATTCAACCCCTATCCAAAGAGAGAAAGCCACATGGATATATGTTTCAATCGAAAGCTGTTGTAGTTTTGGCAGGGTGGACCGGTACCGTTGGCTAAGATACAACTACAACAAAAGCAGTGGTTTTTGAGCATAGGGAAGCCAAGGTTGATGGCAACGTCGACGGTAACGGCTAATTGCCAGGGCAACTGCAACAACGGCCACAATCGCTGCAAGTTGGTTGTACGGATATTGAAGTGATGGAAAACTACGATATAGGCAACGTCAAGTTTTGTGAAATTTCAGGATATGTTGAACGACGGAAATATTTGGGACCCTGGGTATACATAGGAGGGGTTTTCCAGGACGGGAATAAGGATTGAGCAGGCAAAAAAGTACACGCGCCAAGATCTAAGGATTTGTGTGCCAAAAAATGGAAAAGTTGTATTAGCTTTGGGAAGTATGCGTAACTCGCAGTAGCATTGATGGAGTATTATGAGAAACCAAAAGCCACCGTAGTTGTGGCACGAGAATAGAGCACTTGAACTACCCACCCCCTTACCCCTGAATATCAAGAAACCGGAAGATACTCATTGAACCACTTAATTGCCCCGTCTAACGCGCTATCCCTTGCAAATTTGACAACGGGGTCACTGAGATCGCCGCGCACGCTGCTCATCGTTACTTTCTCATGCGACACGGGAACACGGGTGGTGAGACATACCTGAAGCCGTGCTCGGTGCCTGAATACGTAGTACACATCCAGGTTACGCCGCCTTCCTTCAGCCTATCCTCCGTCGCCCGCCTCTTCTCCTCGGGGAAGATGTCATCCGTCTCGGCTGCGAATATAGCGAGTGGTTTCCAGACTTTGACATTATTCCCACCCGCTTCTCCGTCCTTCGCCTTATCCACAGATGGTCGTCCCAGCGCTGATACCTCGTCCAAGGTAAAGAAGCTCGGGTGGTTCACCACGCCCGCTTCGATTTTCCCTTGTGCAAGAAGACGCATAACGTACCTCCCGCCGAAACAATAGCCGATAGCGCCCACCCTCTGCACGCCCCCGAGGCCCCCATCAGCATGGCCCACAGGGCGTTGCATCCAGGCCAGCACATTTTCGAGCATCGGGTCCACGGTCCCAGGATGGTGATTCGTCTGTAGTCTGATAAAAGCGGCCTCGCTGTCCCAACCGGGGGGTTTCACGATGGGGAAGTGCTCGTTGCGGAATTGGTCGGGCATGATGACTGGGCAGTTTAGGAGGATGGAGAGGTGGTCGGCGAGGAGCTGGGAGTTGGGGAGGAGGGTGCCGTGGCCTTCTGTGAGGTAGATGATGGCGCGGGGGTAGGGGGAGGTGAGCTTGGGGGGTGTGGTGAGGTAGGTGGATGTGCCGGAGATGGTG
>JPJW01000547.1:0-10425 GCA_000750755.1 Pseudogymnoascus sp. VKM F-4513 (FW-928)
AAGCAACAAATCAAAGCAATCCCCCCAAATCTCCCCCTGCCAATACCTCTTCATCCCCTCCTTACACCTCCACCTCTTCCCCGCCCCCTGCCCGGGCAGCACCGCCCTCGCATCCGCAACAGTCTCCATGTACCGCCCAAAGAGCATACTATGCAGCACCCCCGCCAGCCCATGATAGTCAATCTGGTACGTCCACGGCCTCAGCTCGCGCATCTCCGCACAATCCTGCGGCCCCGTCTTCCAGTCCGCGATAAACTGCACGTCGGGCCGGAAAACCTTCATATCCACTCCGCGCCCGAAATCAATAAGCGCCACCCCTTGTTCCGCCCACCCCGCACTCCCATCAGCCGCATACTGCGTGCTCCACGCGGCGCCACCGCCCGCACCGAGCCGCACGAGCACATTGTCCGCCTTAAGGTCGCCGTGCAGGATGCCGGCTTTGTGCAGCGCCTCGACGGTGCGGAGGAGCTCGATGGCGAAGAACATGGCGAGGAGCTCGTCCATCACGCCGCCGGCCTGCTGGCTGTCTGCGCGCGCAATGTTGACCAGGTCCAGCAGCGTGCCTTGGTCGCGGTACGTCTCGATCAGGTAGCATTCGTCGCTGTAGAGGTGGAATTCGTGCGCTTGGATCAGGCTGTCTGCTGCGCGTGAAACGCCGAGCCGGCGCGAGGCTTGCCGCATGATGTAGAATTCCCAGGCTGTGGGCGGGTCTTCCATTTTGAGCGCCTCGAGGGGTTGGTGGTGGTGGAGGGAGAAGGCGCCGCGGCCCATGACGGGACGGTTTTCGTCGTCTTCGGTAGTGTCGTCCGAGTCGGTGACGGTCTCGATGAGGTAGACGGGTGCGAAGGCGCCGGCGCCTAGTTCACGCTTCACCAAGTACTCTCTTTCTGCGCCGGGGAAGCGTAGTGTGGGAGGCATGGCGATGTTTGTGGTCGTCTTCTCGGCGGCGTTCTTCTTTATCTTTGCGACTGCTTTAGCAAACTTCTTCAGCTCAGCGGACCTGCCGTGAGTCTCGGTCGAATGGTCAAAGTAACCATCGTACGTCGTCAACGGAGGCTGGAGGGCAGCAAAGATTTGGGTCCGTGTATAGTCGTCCACGGGGTTACATTGTTGGTCTTGGATAATGGGACCTTTGGACGTGATGTCCCTTGAGAACGCAGCTCCATTAGTAGTAGACTTGGTTGATGGTAGCACCTTGTTTTTCGTTACTACGCCGAGAGCAGGAGGAGGGATTTTTTCGGTCAAAGGCAATGGCTCATCGACAATCTCCTGGAATGGACTTGAATCAAGTCTATCATTACTGCGGAAGGCGGAAGACGTGAGTTGTCCGTTGGCTTTGGACGGAGTTTTGGATATAAACTCTTCCTTCTCAGCACGTGCAGTAAAGGCACCGAGAGACGACTCAGTCTTCTCGGCGATAGGAGTCATAAAAGGTAGTCGGTTCTGGGATACCTGAGATGCATCTCGGAAGGGCCGTGTGGGTGCTACATAATCTTCTGGCGGAATAGGGACGAACATCGTCCTGACACCTGGCTCTGGGTGTTCAGGGGATATGGGCGTGGAGGCCTCCTCTTGCTCCTCAGCGTCCACAGACCCATCAACAACATCTGATTCATCCTCGTCGTCATGAGACGTCGAGTCCGCATCTCGACTGGATTCGAGAATAGCATCATCGTGGTCTTGACTCGACTCGAGAATAGCATCGTTGTGATCAACCTCGGAGAAATTGGATGCATGTGTATCATCATCGCCGTCGTCGTCGTCTTCCATACCAGGTATATGCTTCCTAGCCGTAAACTCTGACCACTCGCTCACACTCTTGACATCTGATGTTTCGTCGGTAGCAACCTCGCTCTTGGTATACGTAGTCTCGTCATCGTCACCAGCTTCACTGGTAGTCACAAGTCGACCAGTGCCAGTGCTTTCCGCCTCAGTCGTGTACTCGCCATCGGTCTCATCGTCATCACTCTCGCTTTCCGACTCCTCCTCTTCCGACACCTGCTCCGACTGAAGCGGCTGGTTAAATAGCTCGTATATATCGTCAGTGGCAGCCTTGGTATGGAAAGTCATGGTAGGCTCGGCATTGACTCTCCGCTTGACCTTCTTCCCAGCAGAAGGAGACGAGAGTTTGGTTTTGACTAGCCACCTTATTAGCCAGGGACAAGCAGATGGAAATATAGGACTTACTAATTTGCGTTTCGTTGACTTCCATTGTCTTTATCCTCCTACCTCTGCCATGCTTCGGTGGTTCTATGGCCACGCCGTTCTCATCCACCATAGGCGGATCTCTCGCTATCACCAACTTCTCCTGGAAAGATCTGTTCAAAGATTCTGGCTCTGGAGCCATCTCTTCAACCCCAACAAAGACATCAAACCTCTCATTTTCTCGATCGACTACCACATGGCTAACTTCCGGCTCCCAGTTCATGTCGAGCCAGCCCTTCGCTGCAGCCATTAATTCCTCCGAGCATCGCTCACTCCCGACAATCTCGGGCGTGGGGTACATCGCCTCGAGATCAGCAAAGATACGTTCACTCCTGCCCTTAGCATTAATAGTCACCTGCTCCTTCACCGCAATGATTGAACTGGAATGCGCCTCGGCACTTGATATTTGAGGTTTGGAAATTGGTATAGACTGAAATTACAAAAACGCCACAATAGCCAAATCATTAGTCCTATGATCATCAACATGTGACAGATAAGGGGGTTAGAAAATAATTATCTTACCTGGTCTTTGAAAACCGCCATCTTGGGCGCAGTGCTCTTCTTGGCCCCTGCCTTCATTGTCTCCCCAACCCACGGCTTCGCCTCCACCACATTCTCCTTCCTCCTCTCTGCTAGGGAGCCGATGGAGTCCCAACCACCGGGACCACTGCCACCAACCACCGGTGCCGGTTCATCTGCATCCGAGAACACCGCCAACTTCGGGCGACCATTCCTTGTAGTTTGTGAGCCACCAACCCCCGAATTCGGGCGAGGAGCTTGGGGGTCCACCGGTGGTGCCGCAGCAGACGCATATGGATCAATCTTCGCCGCCAGCGCCGGGCGCACAGTCGGTAGTGCCGGCGAAGAAGGAGCACGGCTTTCCTCCGGCTGCGCCGCAAACCGCTGCTGGAACTCATTGTACTTCCTCAGCAACCTTGCCGCTGGCCTAGCATCCTTCTCAATACCCATATTATACACCTCCTCCGCCTGCGTCCAGCGCCCCGCCGTCTCCAACCACGCCGCAAACTCCTCATAGAACAGAGCCAGCCCATCACCAACGCCATGGCGCGACAGGAACGCGTATGTCTCGCGCGGGCTGTCAGAGAAGAAGCGAATATACGAGAGCCACAGCTTCAGGTAGCGCGGATCATTTTTGTACTGCGGGGAGGAGAGGAAGGTCTTCGTGGCAGCCTCGAGTAGCGGGAGAAGCTGCGACTGCGGTGTTGCTTGTGCGGAGGGGTACGCGTCCATGGTCCATCGTACGTAGCGGTCGTAAATGTCTAGGGGGTCATCGGACTCGGCGATGAGTTCGAGCTCGGCCTCGAAGTCGGCGCGGACGGCGTCGTTGACGGTTTTGGTGTCGGAGGGGTTGGGTGTTGCGAGGGGTTGGAGGGGGGAGGCGGAGAAGAGGTTTGCGAGGGTGCGGGCAGAGCGGCCGCTGGGGATGGCTTGGATGTTTTCCTTTTGCGCCTCGATGATGTCAAAGTTGATCAGGTCGTCGGAAGCCGACATATTGGTGGATTTGTCGTGTCGTCCAGGCTGTCGTTGTTTGTCGTTCTTGGTGTTGCGATTTTGGATGGTGGGATGGCATTTCGATGTTTATGTTTCCTCATGTTGTTGTTGCCCGGTCAACAATATCCCCACATAATTATCCCCTCCTCGCAGCCCAACACCACTTTGGAAACCACAATTGGGATGTCAGTTTTGGCGAATGGTGCAGTACTCATGCTACCCAAAGGTCTAAAACAGGGGATACGAGACATAGGAAATAGCTAGAATATATATTCTGTAGATTTCTGGACGCAACATGCTTTGCTATAACCTCAACTCCTCCAAAAAGCACCCCATATCGTATAACTCCCCCCGTGCATGCCTCTTGAATCTTCTCGACACCACTCAAGATGCATTCTATCGTTTGTTACAATAATATGTACCACCCTACGATTTCGCTATGGCCACTCCCAACCTACAAAATCCGCCTCTCCTTCAGCTCGAACCACCCATTCAGCAGAATCGCTATAAACACGCACCCACAAAGCACACTCGGCCCCCAGCTATCGTGGTACTGCACCGCCTTCCTCTCTCTAATGGCCTGCGCGCGATACAAGTAGATCGCCACGGAATACAGCAGTGATGCGACGGCTACAACCGTGAATGCACCAGCAGCAACAAATGACATGCTGTTTAGTTTTGCATCAAAATTGAGCAACGTGACGGCAATGGTGCCAATATAGATGGAGAATTCAAGCTAGAGAGGTTAGCATGGTTACATAAGAATAGGGAGACGGATGGCATTGCTTACCCAGCCCAAGAACGTCCTCTCAGCGGCAAAGTAGACCTTTGGCTCTACTCTGACGGGGACGTGAATCTTCTTGCCCTTTGGTGCCTTGAACCTGCGCTCAGTCACAGTCTGACCGAGTCTGTTTTGTATCGAGTTGTCCATCGAGACATTGGGGCTCGCCACCAACCTCTTCACAAAGTTGGCTGTTGAGTCGCGAACCACCCGAGCCTCATGTTTCAATAATGAGGAGTAGTATGGCCAGCCTCCGACACGTCTTGCCTCCTCAAGATCATTTGGCCCTTCCTCATCGTCGGATTCATAGATAACATAAGCATCCGTCAAGGGACGGTTGGCAATCTGCTCCTCGTCATCGAGAGTATTACCCGTTGACATCTGGGCCCTCCTTCGGAGGTCTTGCTGTTCCAACATGTTTCGCGCTTCGAGCATGTGGCGGACTGTTTCCTCAGAGTTATCATCTCGGACAGTGGAGTCTTGCGACGCATGCCCAAAGTCGTGCCCTTCCTCGTCATCAGAGTCATCGTCTTGGTCATCGTCGCTCGTTGACGAGTTTGCGGACTGGCCTGGTCTGCGAATACCAAAGTGGTGCGTGACGGGCTTTCGGATATCAATATCCATCTGTGGCATCCAAAACGGAAGCAGATCGATGCGTGTTGGGAACAGCGTTGCCGTGCCATGGATGAACTTTGAGAACTTTGGAACAGCTTCGACAAGATGGCTCGAAATAAGCTCCCGTACCCATCCAGGAGGCTCCTGACCGCTCTGTGTCTGTAGTTTGACCTCCAAGACCGCATATGGAAAGCGCTCGACATCTTCAGCAGGCAGTTGCGAGAACGGCCAGTCGATACCAATATCCATTCTCCTCCAGTTGTTGCCTGACCGCTTCCTGCCATCCATATTATCCTCTCGGACCATTGTCAACTCGGTATCCAGCGAAATGCGCACGCGAGCATCTGCAGGTAACTGGAAGGCCGTACGGTTATAAAACGAACGACAGACAGGAACGTAGCCCTTCTTCAGAACAGAGTACTGGATTTCCTTGGCCAGTCGCTCGTCCTCTGCAATTACCTTCTCTGGCTTCTTACCATCCTTCCTAGCCTTTTCAAATATAGCTGGCGGAAGTAATTCACCCTTCATGTACGCGTTCACATTCTTTTCCTTCATGGCGAATCTGGCCTTGACAGATTTCTCGCCGGTCCAGTCTTCGCGATGGGTCTTCCTCTCAACGAATATCGTCTCCGTAGCCATTCCACCATACCATCTGAGACGGATAGCCTCTGCGCCTTCAGTCTTCTTGAGACGCCCTTCGTAAAGGTCCCATGTTTCTGGGTTGTCGTAGTATATTGATGTAATGGCGGAGTCCTGCTTGTCAAACTCCTTACCAGCATTGAATACCAGCACTGGAAGATGCTTCAGAATAATGAGCTTCAGCTCCGTAATATTGTCTGGATGAACCCAGTATTTTGTTGTGTTACGGATAAAGCTGGCTTGGCTTCCACCAGCAGCGCTGTCTCCCTTGACCGGGTTTCCTCTCGTCCTTACAATGTCGTAGAGCTTCGAGAGTTTGACAATATCGGCATCGTAGTTATCGGTGAAAAACGGCTTCGTTTTCAGTTGAGTGGCAAAGGCGGGCTTGAGGTGCCATCCTGTTTGTTTCTGCGTCCAACTGTTAGCATGGCCCCAATTGCTCTCAATTCCTTGTTGACACTTACATCGTGCTTCTTGATAATCTTCTGGAAGCCGGTATAGTTGAGCTGGACAAACTTGGCAAGGTCATGCACATCGGCAATGATATCGCTCAAGTCCTCCTCCAGCAGCATAAACTCCTCTTCTGTTGGTGCATCTGAGTGACCCTCGGCTGTTATCGGTCCTTGGTTGTCGAGTCTGCCCACGACTTCAGTGACCTCGCGCTCGCTCGCCGCAATGCGTCTGCCAATCTCGTTGGCCTTGACCTTCTGCTTTGTGTGCACCTTCTCCAGCTCAAGGTAGAGGGTGGTTATGAACTCCTCCTCGTTCTCCGAAGTCCATTCTACTCGCTTTCCCTTCCCGCCATCGGCCGCGGGAGCAGTTTCGGTCTTCAATTGCGACTTGAGGCCGTCATAGTCGATATAGTACCACTGGTATTCCCTGATCACGCTCGTGCGGAGCTGCTCGCCGAACTTCATAACGATGAGGCCTGGCCGGAAGTTGTAGCCTCCCTGGCGCCTGTTCGAAACCCACTTGGAAGACTTGTTCTGGAGGTCGTGTACAATCAGCATGTGGAATCCACGATACGTGTAAAGACCATCTGGAGTGGAGGTTGCTTCAGAAGTGCGTGCGAGAGCTCAAGAGCTCATAAACATTTGCCTTTGCTCGCTCGTGGGGTGGGGGTCATAACGAGCACCGTGACACGAGTGGAGTGGAGTGTGCGGGCAGGGATCAGCCACGAGTTAAGGAATAATATAGCACATACAATTGAGCCTTTTCACAGGACTGGTGTGATTTATAGTAAGGTAAGGTAAGGTATATCACCCCTCTTTGTAGGGGACAGAGTACATAAAGGCAGAAATAAATCAATAGTGTTTGAGCGGTCTCCAACCAATGTGTGGAGTCGAACACAGAACGAGATCGGCCTTGGAAGTTGAAGCACAGTGAACCATTAAACCAAGCTTCCTGCCATCATTCCCGCGTCAATAGCTTCCGCATTGGCCAATGGCGATGCTCTGTCAGTAAACGTGGGTGAGACCCTGGATTAATAGTGTCTCCGGTCCCCGGATTCTCCATGCACTATGGTCCAGACACAACCAGACACAACACATGGCAAACCCTTAGCTGCATGTCACTCACTTCCTTTTATTAACAAATATATAAAACTTGAACCTCTTAAGATGCTACTCAGGTCTGATTTTAATATCATTTCTTTTATTTATCGTCTTTTATATTCGTTAAAATTCGAGGTTTAATCGGTAAGCCTCCGCAAAGGGTTTAGCGTCTATTTATTCTCAGTCAGTGGTCTGACAGACCGATTCTCAGTATAGTCACATGACCATCCGTCGCGCCTTTCTCAGCGAACAGTCATCTTCCTGCCTCTACCTGTTTAGCTGCCATATTGCAACATCTACTGGACCTCTGTGTCATATTTTCTCCCTCTTCTGCATTGTTTTCCAGCGTCTTCGTCTTCTCGCAACTTGCTTTCTTTCCCAGCTCTCGTTTGGACACTGTGACCGCATCACTAGTGGTGTACGTGCGGAGTTACCCCGCGCAGCTTATGAACTATTATCAATCGCAAGTACAGTGCTTGAACGTGAGTAATTCATAAAGATTCGTGCTCGCCACGTAAGGTCATATCCTTTGTATCGTGAAGAGCCTTCACTGGGGTAAATTCTCCCTGCTCAATTTGTCGTCATGCATCCAACGCGTCTGTGCCGGCTGGCTTCCCTCGGGCCCAACCTGGCAAAGCACACCTCTTTGAGAGCGCAAGGGAGTGTCCAGAGGAACGCTTTTGCCAACTCCAAAATCTTCAAGGTCTCAGACGAGGTCCGAGAAGCTACTGCAACCGGCAAGCCTGTCGTGGCCCTGGAGACCACTATCTACACCCATGGCTTTCCCTATCCCGACAATGTAGCGCTGGCAACGCACTTAGAGTCCGTTGTGAGGAGTAAAGGAGGGGTACCAGCAACAATTGGAGTTTTAAACGGAGTTGCCAGAGTTGGCCTCACCGAGGAGGAACTAACAGAGCTTGTCAACCCGTCGAGCAAGACCGAGCTTATGAAAGTCTCCAGGAGAGATCTGCCCTTCATTGCGGGACTTGTGAGTCTCCAACGCATTTGATTGCTGTTTCAAGCACTAACATACGCACAGGGATTAACGGGAAAGAAAATAAATGGTGGTACTACAATTGCAGGCACAATGCTCCTTGCTGACCTAGCAAATATCTCCGTTTTTGGAACGGGAGGCCTTGGCGGAGTTCATCGTGGCGGAGAGAACACTATGGATGTATCCGCGGATCTCCAAGAGCTCGGGCGAACAAATGTCACAGTTATCAGCAGTGGCTGCAAGAGCTTCCTTGACATTCCACGCACTGTGGAGTATTTGGAAACGCAAGGCGTCTGTGTCGCTACCTTCGCCGATGGGCGTAAGGGCGACATCGATTTCCCAGCGTTTTGGACTCGCGAAAGCGGTGTTCGGAGCCCAATGGTTATCCAAAATGCGGAAGAAGGTGCCGCGATCATACGTGAGTGCCATATTTACTGTACCGGCGAAACAGCATCTGACTCGATATTTTAAGACGCGTCAGAATTGTTCCGGTCTAACGGCATGCTGTTCGCAAACCCTATCCCCAAAGAGTGGGCGATGGAAAAGTCGCAAATAGACCAGGCTATCGAGGCTGCTGTTGCAGAGGCAGCCAAAAAGGGGTTCCACGGCCACAGGAATACCCCCTTTATTCTGTCCCGGATCAAGGAGCTAACTGAAGGAAAGAGTGTACCTGCAAACAGAGCCTTGGTTGAGTCCAATGTGGCCATAGCTACCAAAGTTGCCGTTGAGCTTGCAAAGCTAAGACGCGCCGAGTTGAACACGTGAGATTAATTCTTCCGTAGATTTTAGTAGGGATAGCGATTAATCAAGTCGTAGATCTGCATTGCACACTCCCGTCATATCTCCCAATGAATTTCGATACACTAAAGAGGCTGCATTATACGGAGTTGAGGTTGAGTCCCCGGAGACAACACTCAGAGCGACGCCACCAGCGCCAGTCCAGGAGGTCCCGCAAGATTCAAAGCCCATCTCACCACCACAAGAGAAGGTAGACATACTTGTAGCAGGATCTGTTGCTGTGGACGTATCATGCAATTACACGCCATTTGACAAGGCGGCTGACTCGCAGCCTCTGATACATACATCCAACCCTGCTTCTATAACAGAAACGACAGGAGGCGTGGGTTTCAACGTCGCAACAGCAGCACAGTACGCCAGCAAAAGCAATTCCGTGCAGCTATGCAGTCTCATAGCCTCGGACACAGCAGGCCAACTCGCACTCTCGACAATGACCGAGTTTGGCCTTCGAACTGACGGAATCACTACGCTCGCAGCTGATGCTAACACAAAGACCGCAAAGTATGTGGCTGTCAACACAACAGGCAACGACTTATTCGTCGCTATGGCGGATATGGATATCCTTGGTGGTGCACGCGATGACTTCCAACTTCAATGGCAGAGTACGCTCGATGCCGCAAAGCCGAAGTGGGTCGTCGTCGACGCGAACTGGCATCCATCTTCATTCAAGCAATGGATTACTGCAGCCAGCGCCGCAGGAGCCAAAGTAGCCTTCGAACCTGTTTCCACAGCCAAATCACAAGTTGTCTTCCCCGAACCATCAACAGCAGGGTAAGTCCTCTCCCACCATCCCACTAGCCCTATTCACTCCGCGCCCGTTCTTCTCCACCCAGCCACCGTCAACAATCTAACAACCCCAGGATTCCCCTTCCCGTCTTCCCCTCCCAAGCAATTGACCTCGCAACCCCCAACATCCTCGAGCTAACCGCCCTCCATTCCGCTGCACGCTCCCGCTCTTACCTCGAGCGCCAAGACTGGTGGGACGTCATCGACGCCCTCGGCATCCCCAGCACCGGCGCCCGCGACCGCTTCGTACAGCTCACCTCGCGCGCCCTCGTCGATGCCGGCGTGCCGCAGATGACTGTGCAGCTACTGCCATTTATCCCGTCGATTGTTACTAAACTCGGCAGCGAAGGTAAGACCCATATCCCGGTATATTACAATGTTAATATCAAGTAATTAACACCCTATAGGCTGCCTACTAACTGAGCTTCTCACTCCCGACTCGCCTAAACTTACAGCCCCTGAACACGCACCGTACGTTCTCGCGCGGAGCAACAATGGTACTGACTTTGTCGGCGGTGTGTACATGCGGCATTTCCCCACCG
>JPJW01000548.1:0-43143 GCA_000750755.1 Pseudogymnoascus sp. VKM F-4513 (FW-928)
CCCGCCGAGGCGTTGGGCCTCGGCGGAGTTAGCAGTGTGAATGGAGCCGGAGACACGTTCTTGGGTGTTTTGGTTGCTGGGCTTGCTGAGGGGACGGCACTGGATGAGGCGCTTGTGGGGGTGGCGCAGAGGGCGTCTGTGTTGACGTTGGGAGATGCGGCGTCGGTGAGTCCGTTGTTGAAGACGGTAACGAGGGCGGAGCTGGAGGGGATGGCAGGTAGAAGTGTATGATAAATGGATAAATGGATGGGAGTGTAGATAGCATATAGGATTGATACACATACAGGTGCCTCCTAAAAGTCTGCAGAGTAACCGTGCCAGACGATAGCTATTACAGCAAATATAATTAAGGTAACTTCATTCAATCACTGAAAGCTGAAATTACCAAGCCAGTCACCCATAGATAGAGATAAAGCAGCCAGTTTTTACCAGGTCCGGAACGTATTCTGGGATGCTTTGGCAGGAAACCGCCCGAGGAAAGAACGACCGCCAGAGGAAGCAAGTTTAGAATAGCTAAATAATCGCATGAAATTCACTGTGAAATTCTCTCCGTAAATTATGTATGCGGTTGCACGGGACCGCTGATGCTGGGCCTCCGGTGCGGTTTGAGCCGGACATAAACAACGAATCCTCAGATCTGCCTGGCCGCGACCAGGCAGACCCAACGACCAACACCGTGCGTGGCGCAAGGAACTGACACCTCCGTTTCTACAAACTTAATGATGCGACTGCGGCGTATTTGTATAGCAAATATTAGCACTGAGATCCATTTTCCCAAGAAGCATTCGGCTCGTCTCGCATTCATCAATCTCGGAACAAGCACGTCTAAACGCCCCAACTCAACTACATACTAGGGAAATGTCTTCTTCAACCCAAGATCATCCTACGGAGGATCCTTCGAAGACTTCAGCAGATCTTTCTCAGGTGCAATACCAATGGCAAGAAGGAGTAGAGAACCTGGAAGGATATGGTCCCGGCGGCTATCATCCAACTCATATTGGCGATCAGCATTGCGACGGTCGCTATCATGTCGTCCACAAGCTAGGCTATGGGACTTACTCGACGGTGTGGCTTGCTAGAGACAACCTAGAAGCTAAATACGTTGCCTTGAAAATTTTGGTTGCTGCTGTGTGTCAGAATAGGTCTGAAAGCAAGATCTTACGCGCTCTTAGTTTGCGAAACCCAGAGCACCCTGGCCGCGCATATGTCTCATCTCTGCTAGATGAGTTTGTTATCACCGGACCAAATGGCCGCCATCTATGTGTAGTGAGCGAAGCTGCTGGCTGTAGTGTTGCACAATCAAAAGAAGCCAGTATAACCTGGAAATTTCCACCTAATGTTGCGAGAGCCATATCCGCTCAGGTTCTTCTGGGATTGGATTACGTTCATTCCTGTGGCGTGATACATGCAGGTGAGTCCAAGCGACAAGTTTATTTCAGGCGCATTAACTCATAAGAAACAGACCTGCATTCTAATAATATCTTGTTTAAATCCCCGAGTTTCACGTGGTGCGCTACCGATGAGTTATACTCCCGTGTAGGGGAGCCTCAAAAACTGCCAGTAGAGCGTCTCGATGGGAGTCCTAATGGGCCAGAGGTTCCAGAATATTGCGTCCCACCAGCCTTCATCTTTGAGTCGAGCGAAGATATTGTAGACAGCCAAGTCATCATTGCAGATTTTGGCGAGGCATTCTTCCAAGACGAGAAGCGCAAAGAACTACACGCACCAATGCTCCTCCTCCCACCTGAAATATTCTTCGACGATGTCGCGGGCCCAGAAATCGATGTATGGATGCTAGCCTGCACTATTTACGAGATTCTTGGCGAACGTCCCCTATTCGAAGGGTTCATGCCTGACAAAGACCACGTGCTCGCAGAGATGGTCAGTACGCTAGGAGATCTCCCTAGGCACTGGTGGGATCGATGGGAGGAAAAGACAGACTTCTTCCTTGAGGATGGATCATGGAAGCCAGATACGCATCGCGGCCATGAGCCACACTCACGACTACTAGCCCAGCGATTGCGTATTATGGGACGTGGGGAGGATCCTGAGACTTGCGAATTTAGTCGGGAAGAAATGGCTTCTCTTGAAATGCTTCTGAAGCAAATGTTGGCTTACGAACCTTCTGAGCGTATTACTACAGGTGCTACGATCGAATCAGAGTGGATGAAAGGATGGGGGAAGCCCGCGATGGCTGAGACAGGCGTTATCAGTTAATAATTTTCTCGAAACTCAATACAATAAAATGCTAAAGCTTACGTTACATATTTTACCAGAAGTATATATTAAAGACCTAGCATTATAGAACAAAGTAGGAACAATGTTTGACTATACCTGCCTCTGTTACCTCCCTCTTACCCTAGTGTGCCTCCTCGGTGGACTCTAACATATGCCTTTCAAATACCTCACCTGCTCTGGAGCCACTCATGTTGCTTTAGCTCCGCCGCTGTCAGGCGCTCCTCCGGCACCCACGTTAGCATGCTCTTTAATAGGTCCAGAAACTCCGCTACCCCGCTCCCCTCAAGAATATCGTCAATAGGCGCGGGAGTGATTGTCTCGCCGCTCCATGTACCTACCAGCGAGTCTAGTTAGCCTCTGCCTCGCCATCCCAGAGACTCCCAATACCCCGGGGGGGGGAGGGCTACTGACCATCCTCATCAAAGTATCGTGCGCCTTTTCCTTCTTCTCGGCAGCGCTGCACGAATTCTGCTGGCGGCAGGCCGAGGCACGCCACCATGGCTGCGAGTTGCTCAGCTTCGGTAGTGCCGTGAAAAGTTGGCACCCGAACGTGAGCTGCCATATCTGTCATCGTGTTAGCTGCGCCAGGTAGCTGTACCACGATGGGACGAACCAGTACGCCAAGGTTCCAGATATCAGCCTCGGCGCCCCAGGGTATACCTAGGATGACCTCGGGCGCGCGGTAGGGCAGGGGCTGAATCACGCCGCTATGCTTTGTTTCAGGAGGGCCTCTGACGGCGTGACCGAAGTCGCAAAGGGTTGGGTTTCCGGGGAGATGAGAGTGGGGAAGTGAGCGAGAGACATAGATGCTGCGGGTCCCGTTGATAACTTTACATGCGCTTGGGTTCTCTTGCTCTGCAGAAACAAAGTTTAAGACCGGGGATGGAGCGGTGAGACCGACGAGGATATTTTGGGCTTGGATATCTGCTAGACGTTAGAGGATTTGCATATATAAAACATCTTTAGTTATACCCGTGTGAATGACACCTGCCCCCAAGTGTAAGAAATCGAGGGCACTGAAGAGGCAGTGTAGGAGAGCCTTGAGAAGGATCGGTGGATATTGATAGTTGGGAAAGGTCTGCTGGAACTCATCGAGGTTCATTTCCAGAGGCGGATGGACGAGGCAGGAGTGCTGGCCATTCGGGCCAGAGAGCTCAAATGCTTCATGTAACTTCCTTACATACCTGCGTCCGGGGTGCAGGAGGGCCACAGGTTGCAGGTGCTTATAAGTTGCTGCTTCGCGGTTGCCGTCGTTATGTGTAGTGCCAATCTTAATCGTATAAAATGTATTGTCACTATTTGAAATGTGAGACTCCAAGAAAGTAAACAGGATAAAGAGTAAAGGAAGCCCGTCGCCCAGAGATCACAAACTATTACACATACATAAGTTCAAGGCAAAGCCACACAGTCGAGTATCTCCCATAGCCTAGCTTGCCGATTACTTTGTATTTTCCCTGTGGTGTTTTTATTATCTCCCCAATGTGCACAGGGTAGAACTGTTCTGGCTTGTAGTTTGGTAATGTTTCTTCCTCAATAGCATTTATAGTTGAACCCATATTGGAACCCATATTGTCTGAAGTCTCGCTCTGTGGTCTTCAAGCACTCGATATAGATATGGTGGTGATATTATGTAGTGAATATGGAGAAGATAGAGTGGTGAATGTGGTGAAAAAGTGTGGTAAATATGGAGTGGTTTAGTGGCGTGCAATAATTAATAGGAAGATGTTTATATTTAGAACTAAAACTGATTAAATTATAAACTAGTAATAAATAATAATTTAAAAGGCGTCTTATAGCGTTAGTTTTAAAAGTCAACAGAAACTAGCTATCTTAGTAGTTAAATCATTGGAGCATATTTATGGTAGCTGGCGGCATGTCGTAGTACCCCTGAATCTACAATCGTAAGCGACAGTTCCTGAAACTATGATAGTACGTGATAGTTCCTGAACTCACGGTCGTACGCAACAGTTTATGATAACAGTTAATCGTTAAGAAACCATCTAATTGTAATTATAGCTTTCCCCGGCTTGTCTAGCTACATTCAAAATATGCATCTACATCCTCACAATCCCCCTCGCCTTAGCCCTCTCCTCTGGCGAAATCACCCATGTAACCTCCTCCTCTCCATCCTTCTCCGCCTCCAGTACCTCCTCCCACTCATCCTCCTCCATATTAGCAACCATCAGAACCTGTGCACCCCTCGCAAACCCATCACGCAGTGCATAGCTCCCTCCCTTTGCCACGCATGACACCACGCCCGCGTAATCGCGCTCCATCCTCACACCACCCACGCCATTCACCTTTCCAGCATAAGTCATAATGCGCTTCTCCAGAGCGCGGCCAAGATGCGTTGCCGTGCTCTCGAGCAGCTGCGCATACGTGCCCTCGGTCATTAGACGCTGCAGCGGGCGCATCAGAGCGTCCCACCCTGCTTCGAAGCGGCGGGGTACCATGAGGCGGAAGGCGTCGTCGTCCACCTCGAGGTCGTGGGCTAGGGCGACCTCGGCAAGCTCGCCGGGGGAGAGGGAGTAGTCAATGTCACGGAAGGTGTCGGAGATTATGGGGCGTAGGCGCGGCTTGACGACGTTGTTGAAGAGGACGGTCAGGGCTTCGTTAAGGAGTTCGGTTGTCTTGCCAGAGAAGGTCGTCTCGAGGTTGCGGAGAGTGTTCTCGACGAAGACGGAGTCGTGGTCGAAGGGAAAGAGGTCATGGAGCTTGCTCTCAGACTTGGGTGCCTCGTTGGCGACTGGCTCGCTGGGCTTGAGCTGGGTTGAGATGATGCGCGAGATGTACTCGTTGCTCACATCCAGTGAATTGATGAGGACTATGAAGGCAATGATTTTGTCTTCCGGAGGGAGACCGCCTTGGACAGCCGGTTTGGGATAGGATTCGTCTCGCATTTTCCTTTGCACCATTCCAACGAAGTCGCTGCCTAGGACCCGCCCGACTGTTGGGATAACGGACGCAATGACGTCGCGTTGTGCTGTGCTGACGCTGCGCTGTAGAACTGTGGAAACGATGTACATAACGTCGTCGACAGCGGAGATAATGTACGGGGCCTGCCCTTGAAGTGGTTTTGAAGGGTTGAGAGACAATCCCGATGGAGTCTCATCAAGTTGGAACGCCTTCTCGACAGAGCGGCGAAAGAAGAAAGTGCTAAATATGTCGAATGGAGTGGTGAGGCGGGATGAGATTTTCCGGGAGAGGGCAGACTTGGTCAGGAAGGGTGGCATGGATAGTGGCGCGTCTTCAGAAGTGCCAGGTTCCTGGTAGTTGTGAGTAGACTGAAATGCTGGAGATATATAACAGTTAAGACTGGGAGGGAAATACCTTAGTTTTGCTTGCTAGAAAGCGGCAGTATAGAGACCATCGTCCAAGCATCATACCCGTCTCATTCAGAATCCCGTCAATTTCCTTCATATCTACACCCTCGTCTTCGCTTCGTCTTGGATTGGCATCTCCCCCAACACCAGGGCTCGCCGTCCGCCCCGTGCCCATAGCCGCACGGTGGCTAGGTAGGAAGCTTTGCACTAGGAACGAGAACGGGTAACTCTTCACATCGGTAAGTCGACGCTCAATGCCCCTCTCATCGCCCCAGGTATCCAACACAATACCACCCTGGACATCCGCTTCTTGCTGGAGCCTCTCCACAACTCTCACCATGCGTCCATCACCGTAGTGCCTCTCGACCAAACCGCCATGCCCGTCAACAATTTGCGCGATATGCTCAAACAGTTTCGTCAACGCGTTCGCATAGAAGAAACCATCCTTGCCCTCTCCCGCCCGGTCTCTATCGATCTGCTTCCCAGTAGCTTCCCTCAGCGTAGCTCTCGCACGCTCGCTCACACCACCACAGACATATTTGCCATAAACATCTAATCCCTTCTCGCCCCTGCTAATAAGCGGAAACAGCTTAAAGAATCTTGTAACCTTTCCACCATCCCCCTCTTTCGCCGCCTTTTCAAACTCTCTCAAGAACAGCCCACACAGACTCTCCTTTGCATTTTCGAGCGTCACCGCTGGCGGATCTGGAATCTCCACGCTGGGCACAATCCGCGCCGCAAACGCCCCTGTAATAATATGATCCGGAATATTCGACGAGCGAGCCAGATAAGATGCCGCTGCCTCCCAGTCCTGGGGAGCGCCCATCGAGCCCATGACTCCCTGAACGCACGCCTTCAGCTCGGCGACCTGCTCGACAACCCCCAGCGTCTCCTCAACACGTGTCTTCTCCAGGTCCAGCGCCTTGACCTTGCTGCTCAGCCCGGCGGCCGACCGCGCCGCGCTGTCAAGCATCCCATGGCTAATGCTGCGCGAATTGACGACCTGGGTGCCGAGATGGGCGCGGAGGAGATCGAGGCGTCCGAGTTCGCGCGAGAGATCAGCTTGCGAGTTGAGTAGCGTGCGCAGCTGCGTGGTGATGTGGGAGTCGCGGGTGTGCAGGGCGGCAAGGGAGGCGCGGATTTCGGCTACGGTGGAGGATTCGTAGAGATTCGGGGGTGCTTTTGGAGAGGCATCTGAGAGGGATTCGGCTGCGCCATCTCTGTCGCCGTTGGTGAGGATGAGGGGAGACATTGGAGCTATGGGGGGGTGTGAGGGGAGCTTGGCCAGAGGTTAGGGACGTCGTGGTCAATTCAAGCTTAAGCGAGGCTATATACGAGGCTGAGGGGTAACCCCACGAGGCTGATGGGAACGGTTCCTGTGAAATAAACCCCTTTCGTTTTGACGTAAAGGAGATTTTGTAAGAATTTGACACATTTATATTCATGGCATTGTTAATTTGATGGTATATCGCTTTTCTAACGTTATATATACAAGATTGTCCAATGCTATAGTCGTACAACTCCAGCTACACAAGCTGGCTGTATCCTCCAATCCCTCTTTTCTTCTGACTCTTATAATACTTTCGTCCTTCGTCAACCCAAAATACAGTGCTGGTTACCATCACCAACGATACTAAGTCGAAGATTCCGAGTGCCTCCGTTTGGAACACTTCCTGCAGCCATGGGAAGTAGATAACCATTAACTGACCGATCAATGATAGGCTTACGGCCCAGTTGAACAGGGTATTTGAGAACAGGCCAACCTCGCCACGTAGAACCGACTTAGATTCCGAGCGGCAAGAGAGGGCGTTGAACATGTCGAAGAGCACAAAGCAGGTAAATGTCATGGTGGTGTCGCGCTTCGAAACGGCGCCGTCAAGCATCTCGTGGGTGTAGACCAGCATAGTGCCAGCCATGATAATAAACGCAGACGTCAGGACGCGCTGGATAAGAGTCATCGTCAAGACTGGCGCGCCTTTACGCCTGGGTGGCTGGGCCATCACATCTGCGTCGACAGGTTCAACGCCTAGTGACTGGGCAGGTGGGCCATCCATAATGATGTCTAAGACATTGTTAGCATTGTGTCAAATGTAAGGGTCGAGAAATACTGACTTATCCATAGAATCTGCATCGCGTTCAGGGGTGATCTATACCCCAGACACGTGCAGATGAAAACCAAGCTCAGCGCCGCAGCGCTTGTGCTCAGTTGAAATGTCAGGAAGTTTTGAACATTTGAAAATATGCCCTTTCCTTCTTCAATCGCATGAAGGATCGTTGAAAAGTCGTCGTCAGTAAGGATCATATCCGCAGCCTCCTTAGCGACATCCGTGCCATGTAGCCCCATGGAAATTCCAATGTCAGCTTTCTTTAACGCAGGTGCATCGTTAACTCCGTCTCCAGTCATAGCGACAATATCTCCACGAGCTTGAAGCGCGCGAATGATCTTGAGCTTGTGATCCGGGCTAGTCCTTGCAAAGATAGAAGTGCTGCCAATTGCCCCCTTCAATTCTTCATCAGTCATATCGTCAATCTCGTCGCCCCTCAGGACAGGCTTAACAGCAACAGAGCTCGACGTGTGTTGCCTCGGAGCGGCAACGGGCATTCCTAGCTTCTTCGCGATTGCCACCGCCGTTGCCTCAGCATCACCTGTGATCATGATAACTCTTACGCCTCCCTTCATGAGCGTGCTTATAGATTTAGTCACGCCGTACCTTGGGGGGTCACTCATGCCCACAATACCAGCAAAAGTGAGCCCATTGTACACATCATCATCGTGTGTTGCAGGCGGATGAGGTCCCGACGGGGTCTTCGTCATTGGTGTGTTGCTTCGCGATGATGTTGCAGACAGTCTAGCAGATCGTGGAACAGTACCGCTTGCAAATGCTAAGACGCGAAGACCTTCCACTGCTAGCTTCTCTGCAGCTTCTAAAGCCTCCTGTCTTCTTGCTGAATCCAAAACGACTTCGCGGCCTTCGCTTGTAACGTAGGTGTCACATCGACTAAGCACTCTGTCGATGGCGCCCTTCATATAGGCGACTTCTCGCTCGCCAGAATTGGCATCTCGCCCACGGTCGCCTGGAAGTGTGACGCCCATCCATTTTCTCTCAGAGCTGAATGGAGTCTCGCCAAGACGGTGCCCTAGTGCATCTCGAATATCAGACTCTTTATAGCGGTCCACAAGATCCATCATGGCAACATCAGTTGGTGCGCCAACCCATCGACTCCGGAGAATATCCGAAGGCGAATGGTTACTTTGAGTAGACGAGAGAACGGCCCTGGAAGATGCCGAGACCGAGGCTGTGTGGAGATTTGTTACTCGAGCATTATTCGCAATGTTACCAATGCGAAGAATACGCAGAGCAACAGAGTCTGGAGAGGACTCGGAATCGTCTGTCTCCACATCTAACATCTTACTTGCGCCAAAATACCACATCTTTGTAGTGGTCATATGATTCATCGTTAGAGTACCTATTGCATGTAAGCCATTGTGTCAAGAGTTTATTGTTTTTATTGTTGTTAGAAGGAAAGCTTACCTGTCTTATCGCTGCAAACGACATTGACAGAACCCAGAGTCTCAACACTGGGGAGTCTTCTAACAATGGCGTTGTGGCGAGCCATGCGATGAACACCGAGAGCCAATGTCACCGTGACAATGATTGGTAGGCCTTCAGGGATAGCCGCAACAGCGAGTGATATGGAAATGGTGAAAATGTCAAGGATCTTCTTTCCCTGGAACCAGCCAACAAGCGCAATCAAACCGATAAATACACCGGATGCTTGGCTTAGCTGGGCTCCCAAAGCATCCATGGAAACCTGAAGAGGGGTGCGGGGGCTCTCGGTCTCTGTGACACTGGCAGCGATTGCACCGAAGTGGGTTTGTCCTCCAGTAGCATAAACGATTCCTTGTCCATATCCAGACCTCACAAGTGTTCCCATGTATGCAATATTTGTGCGATTTGATGACTGAGTATCGGGATCTGCGATTTCAGGGCCAGAAGGGTGAGGATGCGAAGTCGGTTGCAGGTTGTATCCGTAACTGTTGGCCCTCGAAGGCGACCTTGACGGGGCACGTCGTTTTGCGTCTGCCATAACTCGGACAGGTTCATTCTCTCCAGTCAGGTTAGACTCGTCGATAGTTAAATCCGAAGCTTTTGTGACCCTGATATCGGCTGGTATGCGATCCCCCGTGGTGAACAAGACCAGATCTCCTGGTACAAGAGTTGACGCCATTACTTTGGTGGAGGCTTGTTCGACGGCTGTCTCATCCTGCAAGTCCGTTGCCAATCCGTTATTTGGGCCTCCCTCGTTTACGGGCGACCAAGCAGCGGATGGTTGTCTTGGTTGCTCTGCCCTAATGAGATGTGCGTGGTTAGGAACCAAATGGTTCAGCGCCTCAATGCTCTTCTCAGACCGGTATTCCTGTACAAATGCAACAGCAACGACAATCGTCACTGCAATGCTAATGCTAAGCGCGTCATCCTTATTCCCCACAAGTAGCGACAACCCCGCAGAGCAGAGAAGCAATATAATCATGGGCTCCATGAACTGTTTGGCGAAGCGCAGCCACAATGGCTCCGGCGGCGCGTGAGGTAGCTCGTTCGGTCCATGGTCTTGTAATCGTCTGAAGGCTTCGGAGGTGGGCAAGCCATGGGTGAGGCTGCTCTGGAGTCGCTGGGCGGTTTCGGCGGGCGTTAAAGTTGCATAGTCGTCTGCAACACTCTATAATTTATCAGCTTCGGATCTTCGAGTAGCGGGAAAGCCTGATTCTGGCCCAACCTACCTTCAATACGGACGATGGAGAGCGAGTGTGACGTGTTGGACGAGAGCGCTCTCGGTAAGGATTGTCTGGCTCATCGCCTTCGGCCTTTATGATAGGGAGATTTTGGAGTGGGAGCAGAGGCCCCCCTGGACTCCCAGGTCGCTTCATTTGTGCCCAGGACATCTTGATGACCCGGCAATCTTTCTTCCGTTGCGCGACCAGCAAGGCCTTGCTGTCGTTGCCCGCAGCCTTGTGCTAAGACATGCGACACCTCAGCTGTATAGAGGACTGAGGGAGACGGAGTGGCGGAGAAGGCTCGTGTGGATTGGGACAGTCGTCAATGGATGCTGCCGCTACATCAATTGTAGTCGTATTATGTTAGAGTATCGACTGTCGTTGTCGTCGACGTTGATCGTTGGTCTGGGCGTATGAGCAGGGTACGTGGCCAACTCCAAGAATTTCTAAACAATGCTTGGAGCTCTGTGGTTCTGACGATCAGAGACCGACATGGGCATGGGGCGTGGAGAAAGAGATCCGCCTCGAACGTGACTGCTAGCCAAGGGGGTTCCGTAGCGTAGCTTGTATTTAGGTATTTAGAGGGAAATAGAACACAACAACGCGGTGATGTACGTAGAAGATATAAATATAAAGAATAAGAATATGTTAAACAAGACACAGCAACTACGAGGTTGTGTTACGAGCACAGATATTGTCCGTAAACAGGAAAATTATATATATTGGAAACCGAGACCCTTCGGACACATATTCCCATTGAGCTGTGACGACTGAAAATGGAGGGGGGACGAATTAATGTACAAGGTTAAAGCCTGATAGGTGTAGTAAACCCCTAATTTGGATTTAAATATCCCTTTATAGCTAGATAGTAGACAAATAAGGAAATAAGTTTGTAATAATGCCATACTCGGCTAGCGTATGATCCACACCCACGCCATTGATTGTGGCACTTCCCCAGCCACTTTCGCATTGCCTGTCGCTTGAGCCACAGGGGAGTTGGTACCAAACCGCCCAGCCTCTCGCATTCTCCCCCTCCAGATTCAGATGTTGCGCCTAATCCGACACAACATCACCACACCTCCCATACCGCCCATACCGCCCATCCACATCAACACCAACAACGACTTGCGACTTTTGCTATTGCTAGACCTGTCGTCGCATACAGAATAGAAGATAGAGAGCGCGACAATCGCATCGCTATCGTCGTCGCGACTGCTTACACTCGTCGCTTCCTCGGATCCGTCATCGCTCGCGACGCGCCACAAATGAAAACAACAAACCGTCGCGTCTAGCCCACTCCACATATCATCCCGACATCCCGAGGGTGCTACCACCCATTGCTCAGAACATCTATAGCCCATAGTATATACCGACAACAGTAATGTTTTACTCGGAGGCTCTCCTGTCGAAGACGGGGCCTCTGGCTCGCGTCTGGTTGTCGGCCAACCTCGAACGCAAACTTTCGAAAACTCATATTCTGCAATCAAGCGTCAAGGACAGTGTCGATGCCATCGTTAACCCCGGCCAAGCGCCAATGGCCTTGCGCCTCAGTGGCCAGCTCCTTTTGGGAGTTGTGCGTATTTACAGCAGGAAGGCGCGATACCTTCTCGATGACTGCAATGAGGCATTAATGAAGATTAAGATGGTATGTTATGGCACCTCGAGCTATCCTAACGACTGTTACTGACACCCTCTAGGCATTCAGAATCTCCAGCAACAACGATATACCCGCTGGACTCCACATGCCATCACGCGACACTCTTCTGCTTCCTGATGTTCTGACTGAAGGTGATAACCTCGAGATGCCGCCGCTGCCGGATGCATCCTTTTTGCTATCACAGATGGAGGACGACACTTTGAACACGCCACGCAAGCGTCGCGCAGGAAGCATCAACCTAATTGAAGATTTCAACCAAAGCCAGTACCTTCAAAACAGCATGGTCGAATCACAGAAGTACCCAGACGATGAAGTTATCATGGCAGATGACCTCGATCTGGACTTAGATTTTGGAGAGGATATCGATCTACGCGCCGACGGAAGCCTTGAAATGGGCCGAGACGCGCCTGCACCACGCGAACTCGGTGATGATATCGGAGATACCCAACTTGATATATTCGGTAAAGATACTACCCTTCTCGGCCGTGACCGACAGCAATCCGTCCAAGTCAGCATCGCCGGAGACGACGATGGATTTCACTTCCAAGGCGATGATGGAGACATCAATATGGGCGATGCGGACAACTTCCCCCTCGGCGATGAGAGTCTTGGCATCTCTGCTCTTCCTGGCCGTGGACGCATTTCAGAGTCACCACTTTCTGATATCGACCCCGAACAAGAGCGCGAGATACTAGAGGAACATGCACGCAACGAAGAATCTGCTCTTTTTGAGCCAACCGAAGAGACCGAAACATCTATTTTAAGGGAACCCGCACAACGAGCGCGTAAGCTCAAGCTTCTCAAGCCCGACGAGGACACCATCATTCCTTCAGCAGTTATCAAGGCTCAGCAACAAGATCGATCTAAGATTATGCGCCCCGAGTCCTTCCTGCCAAGAGATCCCACCCTTTTTGCCTTGGTGGAGATGCAGCGCAACGGCGGCTTCGTCAGCAACATTCTCAAAGACGGCCGGTCTTCCAACTGGGCCCCCGAACTCCGTGGCATCCTTTCCCTCGACACCATCCTATCTTCGCGAGCCCAGAAGCGTAAGCGCGATAGCGGCATTGCAGATATGTCTGGTGATGAGGGTGACAATGCACACGCTGCCAAGTCGCCGCGCCTGCAGTTAGACCTCGATCTCGGCGAGGAAGATGCCTTTGGCAACATCAGCGCTGCTGCCGGATTTGGCGCTGAGTCGCAAGCGAACGGCACGATCATGGAGATCCCCGCCGACGATGGATTCGCCCCAATGGTCGATGATGACGACAACTTCGGCCGCCCAGTTTCCAGGGGCAGCGAAAGAGAGGGCAGCGAGAACCCAGAGCACAACTTCGACGAGACCAGAGCGCCGCTTGTCCACCCAGCCGACTCCGGCCCGGTCTCCCTTGGCACCACCCACGCCGTGCATTTGCTCCGCGACCGTTTCGGAGCTGAGGCCGCCAACAGCCCAGAGAAGCGCAAGAAGGCCAGCGTGATGTTTCAAGACCTGCTCCCTGAACGTGGCACCAGCAAGGCGGACGCGACGAAGATGTTCTTCGAGGTCCTGGTCCTTGCTACAAAGGATGCGGTCAAGGTGGAGCAGACCCAAGGCGAGCTCGGAGGACCGATACGCGTGAGGGGAAAGCGTGGTCTCTGGGGTAGCTGGGCCGAGAGGGAAGCTGGTGGCGAGATCGCCGAGGAGCTGGGAGATATGGATCAGATTCTGGAGCAGGCGAGGGGACTCGTTACTGTTGATGCATAAGTGACTGCTTTCAGGGAGGGTTCATTCTTTCGGCGACAACGGGGATAGCGTGGAGGGAGGAGGCGTTCTGGGATTATGGGTGTATGAGTATATATTTTTTACGTTGCTCATCGCTGGAAACGGCGTTTTAGGATGGGTTGTTATCAAGATGCGGAGATTCCAATTTTTTTTTAAAAGGGGGTGTTGGGGAGTTCGCATGACTTTGCATGAGGGGCATATGAGGTGGAATGGATAGTATAATCCTACGTTGGGTTCCTTGAGGGGGACCTTTAAATTTCATGAGGACTGCATTGATTAAGAACGTGGGTTTCACTTTGGTCCCTGCTTGTGACATATGATACGTGATTGAAAGACGCGGTTAGTGGGCTGCTATGGATAGGATATATGCCTTCAATTTCGGGAACTGTAATGGCTTCAATATATGCAAGATTACCAGATAATTACAACCAACCTATGGGAGGTATTACATTTACAAAGATACCAAAGCCAGGGCGAAAATAACCGCCAAAACAGTCAACCTCCCATCCATAGCCACCATCCCCGCTCCACCTCCAAGCCCATCTCCCGCATCAGCATCCGGCTTAGTCCCACCAATTCCATCACCATTATCGCTCCCATCGTTGTTTCCTCCATCGCTACCATCCCCATTCCCATTAGGAACAGAAACCTGCACCCCACTCCCATCCGTCCACGGATACTGATTCGGCGTCAACACCACCGTCGAGTCCACCACCTTATCCCACCCCAGCAGCGTGTTCGTCAAGCTCTCACACGACGACTGATTCGCGCTCTCCGAAATACGATTCGTAACCGCAATAGGCAGGTTGAAAACAGTATAGAACTCCGTATCATTAAGACGGAAGCTCTGGTGAATCGAGATGTTGTAAGAGCCACGCGCGCTACCCCCCTCGCTCACGAGTCCCTGGGTCTTGGGCTGTCCGTCGCCGGTGAGGCAGGCGGGCCACAGCCAGTCTACGTGCTTGACTGTGCTGCCGGGCTCCTGCGTCATGACAACGCCGTCATCGCTCCTGGAGGAGGTGGCAGGGAGGGCGGTGCCGTTGGCGATGGTGAGGTTTAGGCCGGTGGTGTAGGAGGTGAGGAAGATGGATATGGCGTGGAGTTGGCTGGGTGCCGAGTCTTCATAGGGGGGAAGGCCGAGCTTGCCATTGCCGGAGACATCGATGGCGACTTGGAGTATTTCTGAAGGGTGTTAGTTTGGTGATGTAGCTGTAGTGAGGGATTGGTATAAGAGAGGATGGGGAAAGGTGTATGAAATATTATTCCGCGCGAAGCAAATGGAGAACTTACCACCACCAAGCGGCGTGTTGGGCTGAGGCGCGTCTACGATTGCCAGTCCAGGTGTAAATATCTGTCCATTGATAATGGTAAAGTTTTCGCTGCGTGCCCTGGCAGCGAGCGCCAGCGCAGCCAGCGCGACGGAAAGTTTTGGAGGCATTAGCATTAGGACTGAAAAGCTTCACTTCTGCTAATTGAAGCAACTTCAGAGACAACAATGCGCAACGACAATCAATGAAGAAGAAATGCGAAGGCCCCCAAATCAGGCGTGGCCAGGGGTGGTATGGTGAACTTCGGCGATGACGATGTCCAAGCTTCCATCCTTCTCGGAACCCGGCTTGAGGGGGTCGTCCATTTCATGCAATAGGTGCATAAGTTAAGTTCTGTGTTGGGTAATATGGGAGAAGGGCACTGAGAAATGACTTCATCTCATATTGACAGGGCTATACAGCTCACTGGCGGTTTCGAAATAGAGTGACATGGGTTAGTGGCGGAGGCCGGGCCGAAACCTCTACTGTATGGAGTTGGGGTTTGTCAATGTGGATTGAGATCTAGGTCGATTTCCGGTGGCGATCAAAGATATGAAGGATCAGAGAATATAGTATTTCATATTAAACTACAGTATCTGGAAGGCTCGAGTTGTAGATTCGAAACGTATGGATATTTGTGCCGTTGAATGCGCTTTATCAAATGGCAAGGAAATTGTCTTGAGGACCACCAACTCCGTGTTTACGGTGTATCCGAATTACATAACAGTTATTATGACTAAGAGCCAGACGGTTCTAAACCTAGAATATGCACCCGATAATAAATGTCCTGGGAAGCTGGGGAAAGCTTCGCTGATCAAACTGAACATGAAAACGGTCGATGTCGACAAATGGATCGTTCAGGTTTCAGTATTTGAAGCGAGTTAAAGCCGCGTTTAACAGGGCAAATCAATTAGAAAAACTCCGTAACACATGTCTTAACATCATATACATATCTGTCTTGGCTCATATTGAGATCTAATTTAGCTTTCATCACAGCACCCACATTCCCATTCCCTTGCCGTTACCCCCCTTCCAGCATCCCATTTCATCCCAGACAACCACCGTCCGATACCATGCACACCACAGCTCGGAATATATCATTCCAACACAATCACGCCGTTCATCATACCCAACCCAAACGCCATCTGATAGCAAAATACACATTGCCAGCAACTAAGCAGCTCCTGCAACTCTCCTAATGCTCTTTCTCGGGCCCTCACCGACCACCATTATAGAACCCTCTTGCTCAAGCAATCTAATCGTATCCGAAAACTCAGGAGCTTCAACTGGGATGCTACTTTCCTCATTGAGTCTCTTCTGGACTTCGGTGTAGCGTGCGGCCTGGCCTTGTCTGACCATATTGTCTAGTAGGAGGAGAAGAGCATTCTTCAAATCCGCCCTTCTCCTTCTCTCGCTAGCGCTCGTTCCCTCAGTGAGAAGACTCATGTCGATGAGGCCAGTTCGTGCATCTGTAGCAGCCTGCTTCAAAGCTGATTTGATCAAACGGACGGCCTCGACGACATCGTCGCGAGTGACTTCCTCTGAGAGACGCATCTTGGCATGAGCCTCAGAGAGACGGATCATTGATTCAAGCTGTCTCGTTGTAGCGGTGATGCGGCGTTCGGCAGAGCGAACATCCTCTCCCAGCTTGCGCATCTCGACGTAGGCCTTTACAAGCTCCTTTGAGGCATCTTCGGTAATACGTGGCTGGCATACGTTGCGGGCGTAGGATACGTAGGACGTGAGAAACTCGATTGGCTAGTTGCTTGTTAGTACCGCATAAATTAAGTAGGGGATGCGACTTACAAGAATCTCCATATTCCCAGCACTTTGTGGCGTATCTTCCAGGTACATGCCGAGCAAATGTCTCGCTAGTCTCCTATCATTGGTCTCGTCGATTCGGTCAAGAATGAGATAAACGAGATCAAAACGTGACAGTAGAGTAGGCGGGAGGTCGATATTTTGAGGAACAGGAAGATTGGGGTTATACTTGCTGCCAATGGGATTGGCAGAGGCGAGAATACTTGTTCTGGCGTTCAATGTGGTAATGATGCCAGCCTTTGCGATGGAAACGGTCTGTTGCTCCATGACTTCGTGCAGCACCGACCGAGTAGATTCAGACATTTTGTCAAATTCGTCAATACAGCAGACACCTCCATCGGAGAGGACTAGAGCACCAGACTCTAGAACAAGTTGCTTAGTCTCTTGGTCACGAGTGACATATGCTGTCAAACCAACGGCAGAAGAGCCCTTCCCGCTGGTGTAGACACCTCGAGGGGCGATTTGGTGCACATATTTAAGTATTTGAGACTTGGACGTCGACGGATCGCCACATAGGAGGATATTGATGTCCCCACGGTACTTCGGGCTGCCTCCTTTCTCGAACGATTTATTTGTGCCACCGAAAAGTTGCAGAAGGATTCCCTTCTTTACGTCGTCCATCTCAAAAATACTCGGCGCAAGAGAGCGAGACAACAGGTCGTAAATGTCAGGGCGAGCCGCAGTGATCTTGATTTTTTCGATATCCTCATCTGAAATCTTTCGCTTCCCCTCAACATCCCCATCTGCATCTGTAGACGAGGCGTCGCCCTCAACAGTAGACACATCGATGCCCATGCGCTTCTTGTCTACCTTTTGGATGTGGACAACATCTACGTATGTCTTGAACACATTCTTGAGCGTGCGCTGTGCGGGGTTCACCCGAACCGGATTGCATCGAAAGATACCAGTGATTTCAACTCTGTCACCGGCCTTGCAGAGATCAACGAGATCATCGTACGCACAGAGAGAAACAGAATGCGGCGTCTGACCGGCCGGGACCGAATCAGGGGTCTCTTGAAGCTTGATAACTTGCTTGTTACAAAAGTTTGACCTGTTGTGCACAATCTGCATCGAGTTTGGAGATTTACAGACCGTACGAGGACACTGAGTAGGCTCTGCAATCTTGCCACGCTCGATCTCGACTGTAACTGTATGATTGCACGCCTGGCAGCGGAAAAATGCCTCTGCCATGTCAGGGATGATGGGTGTCGTGCGGATGACAAGACCCTTGATCGAGATCATCTTATCCATATCAGAAGGGTCGAGATCTCTGAGATTGATTGTGGAGTCAATTCCGAATAGGCGGACTTTATACTTTGCTTCGTCGACTTCAGCCAAAATATCACGCTTCTTTCTAGGATCTGTTGATGGTTGCGTTGGTCCTGGTGTTAGCTCCATGTCACCCCTGTCGGAGCTGGGGATTGGCATATCAGAGCTAGGAATTTGGTGCGCCTGGGATAGCCCGCTCGTACTTTGAGACTCTGCGGCTCTCTCCCTCTTAACTTCTTCCTCTGCAAGTTGTACCATGATATTGTGAACCACCTGATCCATCAACGGGATCATTTCTTGCGGATAGGCCTGGGCCTGATGATGAAGCTTCAGGGTAGGGGGGTACGCCTTGAGATCTTTAAAATCTATGTGCAAGCTGGAGTGAGCAAGCTCCAACATATCCTTCATCTTATCCATGTATACTTTCGACTCAGAAGTTTCGTCCTCTTGGGTCTCTGCCACAGTCATGCCATCCGCCCACATGCGGTACTTTTTGGTAAAATTACGCAAAAAGCCTTCGAATGTCTTCGAGGCGTCAACAACGGAGATATTTGTACCCCAGACTGTGTTATAGATATTACCCGAGCCCCCTCCAAGTGCGTCTGCATCTGAAGTTGTAGGGTCGTTGTTTGAGAACGTCGCCGCGTCCGATCCGTCGGGAACATTCCGGACGACATTTCCACTCTCATCGAGGAAGATACGCCTTCTGACTCCAGAAGCGGCGCTACGGTCGGGATTAATATCACCGCGGCTAGACCTATTCATACCGGAGCTACTTGGCGGTATGGACTGTGTAGAGCGAAGAAAGAGTCCACTGCTCTCTGTTGGGGCATCGGATTGTTGGCGTAAATCACGACCAGGACTGGACGTTGAAGCATATCGGATCGGAGATGAATCTAGTACTGTTAGACAGTGAGATCAATACATATAATAAACCACTCACCTCTCATCAGTTGTCCACTGGCCCGAGGGGTGCGGTCGCCATCTGTCATAGCGATATCTGGAGTTCCCCGACTGAACGGAGAAGAAGCGGCATCTTGTCGCCTAGCGACGGGCGAAGATTGGAAATTCATGGGCGACGATGACTTTGGTTGACGTCTAGGGGTGCCATGGCCCCGGCTGGCCTGGGAGGACGAGGCAGCTTCACCAAGCAACTGTGCTGCAGATGGGTCCGGAGGACTACTCGGAGGGGCTTGGGAACTCCGTTGTGATGAGCGGTTCGGAGTTCCAGAGACAGAGCTCTTCTTCTGACGTCTCTGCGCGGGCGACGACATTGCGATAATTACTTTTGTTTATATCGGCGCTGTTGTCAATGAAAAGAGTCCTGTGTTGAGGTTTGGGGATGAACTGGAGTCAAGGCTAAGGGATGATGGGGGGAAATAAGACGCGTCGCGAAAAGGGTCGCGTTTGGACGCGTAGAGAGCTTGCATTAGCGCCTCCCAAACGAGCCTGTGGTGGGCTCATCCATTTATGGCTTAGCGTACCTTCGACAGTGCCAGATTACAGAAACACGGCCTCACTGCCAAAAGAGCCGCAACACCAAGCTGCCAGCTGCTCAGACGTCTCCCTCACCCTATTTTTTCTCCTGGCTCCGCAAAACCTCTGACACGATGGCGCCCAATATGTCTCTCTTTTCTGTCCAGGCGATAATTATCCTCGGGACAGAGGACGGAAACCGCATCTTCGCCAAGTACTTCAATGCCCCTCATCACACCGCATCTTCACATGGCCAATGTGCGTGACCCGATAGACTGCCCTCCAGAGCGTCTTATAACAAATTTGCAAACATTTTCTAATTATACTATAGCTGCCTCGCCGTCAACCAACCCATACCCCGATGTTAAGGCCCAAAAAGCATTCGAGAAGGGCCTCTTGGAGAAGACAGCTAAACAGACGGCTGATATCATATTATACGATAACCGGATAGTCTTGTACAAGTGCGAATCGGACATTATGATGTACGTGGTGGGAGGAATGGAGGAGAATGAGATCATGCTCTACAATGTCGTCCTGGCCCTCCGCGACTCGCTACACCTGCTATTCAAGTATGAATCCCTACTGCACCCATCGTTTGCCCGAAACTAACCCCCATAGGCAATCTGTCGACAAGCGCACGATCATTGAGAACTACGACCTGGTGTCGCTCGCGATTGACGAGATTGTCGACGACGGAATCATCCTTGAGACCGATCCCCTTATCATCACCACCCGCGTGAGCAGAGCGCCGGCGCAAGACGTCGCACAGTTGAAGGGCATTGATCTCAGCGAGCAAGGCATGAATAACCTGGCACAGTTCGGAAAGGCGAAGCTAGGGGATTGGTTAAGGCAAGGCCTATAATGGGTGTCAAGATGCGAACATGATTTCGGATATGTGGTGGACCTCGGCACAGCTGGCCGTATTGAAGCATAGAGAGTGCCATAGACGATAGCGCATGCGCGCTCTATCACGACCATGGAGCCAGATGGAAACTGGAAAATGGGGGCGTTTTGGTGGAATTTAAGACTCAATACCGCATCTTTGATGGCCAAGTTAAGAAGCCGATGGTGTAAAACGTGATATCGTTGGATTTTACACCTGGTTTCCGCTATATTAAGACACGATGTTAAACGCCAGACAGGCCCATGTTTGAGACAACGGCTAACTTGGAAAAACTGGTAAACTTGGCACTCAATTATATTTGAGAGGTGATATCATCTAAAAACATTCAAAGCGCTGGCTCCCGTAAGTGCAAATAAGGCTCCCTATATACAAGAATATGAGCCGCATGTAACCAACGCCGTATCCTCTATAAGGTTTATGCAATCTATGCAAGTATCCTCAATACTATCCCAATCAGTAAATATGTTTCGCTATTCTATCACTTTGCCCCATCGCTCTGATGCAGCCTTCCTCGCTCGATTCATCACCGCTGCTGCGATACCGCCGCCATCTTCCTTGATCCCTTCAACAAATATAACATCCACACCGCGCTTGTCCATCTCCCTGAGTGCGGCAAATAGTCCATTTGCTATCGTTTGGGTGTCGCTTCCGAGATGAACATCCACAAGTTTGATAGAGAAAGAGTTTGCACCATCGCAATTAATCAGGTCGGCCGTAGAGTAGACCAATTCCGCAAGGCCGCCAGTTGTGGCAATCTCGTCCTTGCACTGCTTCAAAACTTTGATGGCCTCTCCACTCGAATTTCCGTCCGGATTTCTTTCCCAACCTAGCCATTTCTTCCAGAGCTTGGTACGTAGTATGCCAACGTTGAGGTCAGTGGGTGGGGTCTTCGTTATACGGTCAACTTGTCCCGCTTCCTGTTCGCCATTGGCTCTCCTTTTGCCGTCTATATCACGAAGCTTTATGCCAGGTGTTGATTGTGGAGTCGGGGTAAACCCGTTTTCGCACAATATAACGGTGGCATTTGGGCTGTAATGTTTATACTTCATGCCTGGAGCACGAGGCGCAGACCCTCCAATTTCGCTCTCATCTTTATAGCCTTTTTGCACGTTCTCCCAGCCGGGACACTTCCTGATATCATCGATACTGACCCCACCAGGGCGAAGGATAAGAGGCGGATCTCGAAGTCCATCAACAACTGTGCTCTCGACACCAATGTTGCAAGGTCCACCGTCTAAGATAAACTGGATCTTCCCATTCAAGTCGTGTAATACGTGCTTCGCAGTAGTCGGGGACGGTTTAGTCGATGAGTTTGCTGACGGAGCTGCCACCGGAACGCCGGACAACTTGATTAAAGTCCGCGCAAGAGCAGAATCAGGCATACGTAGTCCAACCGTGTCGAGACCAGCAGTGACTTCGGGAGCGAGATAATTCGGTGGTTTCGGGAAAAGTAGAGTCAGGGCACCCGGCCAGAACTTATTTATCAGTTCGCTATAACGATCCACATGAAGGCCTGCTTCTGGAGACATTGCCGAGCCCTTCACCATGTCTGTATACATGTCGAGATCGGATATATGGACAATCAGAGGGTTATCTGACGGCCTGCCTTTCGCTTTATAAATCCCTTGAACTGCTCTGCTGTCTCGTGCATTTGCGCCCAGACCATATACTGTTTCCGTTGGGAAGGCAACTGGGTAATCGCCGTCGCGTATGGCCTTTGCCGCGGTCTCGATGTGTCGCATGGTCTCCGAGTTGTCGCTATCCACTATCCATGTTTTAAGAGTTGGCCTTATGCTGCCTGTCTCTAGAAACTGCCCAAATTTGTGCGGGCCAACCTTTAGAACCGTTGTCTCTCCGCATCCATCTTGGTTGACACTTTGCACCTTCTGCACGGGGTTTATTGGGCCTCCAGCCGCAACGGGTTTGGGTTGCTGTGGTTGATCCATGGTGGCAGGAGAAAGCATCATGCGGTGATGGCGAGGGGTATATGCGATTTGTCTTTGGAGAGAATATATCCCAGATGAACTTGACAGTGGGTTCTTTTGCTGCCAGAGGTTGCGCATCTAGGGGACAGCGCCAGCTTCACGAATTCGAAAGGCAAAGTCAGACGCAGCAATACGCATATTTGTTTTTCGTATACTGTCACTATCGGATATCTTCAATGAAACTAAGAGGCGGGGTTCTGATAGTGCTCTGTAGGGCTCCAATGACGCGTTGTTGACTCAAAATTATAATTTTCAACGTGGGGCGAGGCTGTAACTTGGCGAGGCTGACAAACACCGGTGTTACATAAGCGTCCATAACCATCTGCCTTCGAGACATGAGTATCAACAGCAGCATCTAGCATCTGAATAGCCACAAGTGACACGGGTAATATGACTTTAGCTTTGTATCGGGGCCTGGGTAAGTATTTATTATAGCCAATGGCCCCTTTCCAGCTTACAAGGTCTATGGCCAAAAATGGGCTCCCGGCAGACGATCGACTATGAGAGCCTGACTGGCCGGAGAAATCTACCGCTCCAGGGCTAAATCTTAAATACTCCGGTGGGTTGCGGCGAAACATTACACAGGGTAATATGAAGCACATGCGTCTTGTCGCCATGGCAGATCTTTCTCTCGAACTTATGCACCAATCACATAGCAACGCTTGAGCCAAGGACAGAGGGGGAACTGAAGCCGAGGGGCAATTCGCGGGGAACCTAGAAATAAACAACACGATACACCGGCAAACCAACTTCCGCACTTTCAAGGTTTCTCATTTTTTGGCGTGTCTCTGCTGGTTACTCTGGGGGGTATATGAAGACCTCCATTGTCCATTTCGTAAAATTGTTGGCAAGTAAGTTTCCAGTAGTAAACTTTACACACTTCCCTACTGCATCTTTTGTCACAATGCTTGGCTGCAAAGCTATTTCCGCATCCCTAATATGGGCCTTGTCCATCTCTTCGGTCTATTCTGCACCGAGCGCTGCCATCAAGGAACGTGATGTTCCAGACCACGAGGTGACTTTCCAAACAATCTACGTACCACCGACAGACTACAATACTCCAAAAACTCTTTATGGTCGAACAGTTCAATTGGAGGATGGAACTCTGTTGGCAACATGGTAACTGTCAATACCCTTTTGCTGATATGGATCCAGCATTGAGCTTGACTGACACGTTCACCAGGGAAAACTACTCTCCTGAACCACCCTTGGTTTACTTCCCTATATACAAAAGTACTGATAAGGGCGAGACTTGGGCTCCTTTCTCTACAGTCACAGACCAGGTGAATGGCTGGGGGCTGCGCTATCAGCCGGACCTATATCTCTTGCCACAGGCAATCGGCGATCTTCCAAAGGGAGCAATTATTTGCTCGGCGAATTCCATACCTACAGATCTTAGCCAGACTAAGATCGATGTCTATGCATCAGTGGATGACGGAAAGACTTGGGCGTTTGTCTCTACCGTCGCATCTGGAGGAGTTGCCTTGCCGAACAATGGCGAAACCCCTGTCTGGGAGCCATTCATGATGGTCTATGACAATCAGCTTGTGATGTACTACTCCGACCAGCGCGACTCTGCATATGGCCAGAAGATGGTCCACCAAGTTTCATCCGACGGAGTCAGCTGGGGTCCTGTGGTCAACGATATTGCATACTCCACCTATGAACATCGTCCAGGAATGCCGACCGTCGCAGCTCTGCCCAATGGCCAATATATCATGACCTATGAGTACGGATTGGGTCCCAATCCCACGGGCAGCGGGACTTTCCCCATCTATTACCGTATCAGCGATAGCCCCCTCACATTCGACTCGGCACCAGGGCAAATCCTCAACGCCGGGGGTGTCGTTCCAACTTCGTCCCCATATGTTGTCTGGAGTCCTTCTGGAGGTCCGGATGGATCTATCATTGTGAGCGCTAATAGCCACGCGGAGATCTTCGTGAACACGAACCTAGGTGATGCAGATTCTTGGGTCATGTACTCCACTCCTCAGTCAAGGGCTTATACAAGACATTTAAGAGTCATGGATGACCCGGATTACCTGTTAATCATGAGTGCTGGATTTCTAAATGGCGATAATTATGTGACGGATAGTGTTATGAAGTTGCCAAATTTGTAACTTGGACATTTGGGAATATAGAACAGAACTGGAATCTATCACGTCTTTGATACAATATGATTTATGTCTCAGAAGATCTCACAAGGCTTATTGGTACTGATTGCCGTCTGCCCATGTTTGGATTAATTTGGCTTGTGTTACGGTTCGCAAGTCGGAAGGAACTTGAGGGAAGGACATTCAGTTAATAGACAAGCTATTTTAATTAAATCTGCAACGTATGTATATTTATAAAGTTCACCCCACCTCTGCGAAGTGCGTCTAAATCTCGCATATTTTGTCCAATAGCTTGCCTACTTTAGTTAAATCCGTAAGCTTATGCCTATTTACAAATTTCAGCCCCGGTCTCTGCGAAGTTGTCTAAATCTCGCATATTTCGACCAATCACCATATTCCTCAGTAACTACATTCAAAATAAACATAGTGGGCATTACATCTGAAATGTAGCGCTATATTCCTATTAGATGTTCTCTCCTACTTACTTTTGAAATGATCATTCTTGCTCTTTAGCACTTCAAGTTCAAGCATAAACCTCGCACTTGCAACCCTACGAGAATTGAAGCATACATGAGTAAGTAGTCGGCTAGAAGTAAGTAGAACCACAGCTAAGTTTTTAAAAGTGGGACAATCAATTCGAAAATTGATGACAAGTTCACGACAAGGTGAAATGAGTTTGGACTTTGAAGAATATGACAAAGAGAACCCGAGGACCTTTTCGACCCCAAAAAAGGTATTCGTCGCATTTCACGCCCTTCTATCTGCATTCGCGGCGTATGTCCCATATCTACCCACAGATTCACTAGTTGCGGCTAATATAAATGGCATAAAAAGCACCATCCCAGCTCCGATTTATATCGCTAGCGTTCCTGGCGTAATAAGGGATTTCGATGTGAGCACAACAGTTGCGGTAGCGCCTATAACACTTTACGCCGTTGGACTTGGAGTCGGCGCCTTGATTTCTACAGCATCTGCAGAAGTCTTAGGTCGGACGATTGTTTACAGAACTACGCTCCCGCTTGCATTGGCTTTTACTATCGTCGGTGGCTCAGCCACACAATTCCGGGTTCTGGCTGTGGCTCGGATACTTGCTGGAATATTTGCCTCGCCCTGCATAACTATTGGAGTTGGCGTACTAAATGATATATGGGATACCAGCCTTGAGAAGACAGGAACTCTGTTTGCCGTGGGCTTTGTATTGTTCATTATATGGGCAACTCAGATGGGGCCAATGATAGGTGAGGCTGTTGTACAAGCTCGTGGCTGGCGCTGGGCATTTTGGCTTACGGCTATTTTTCTGGGGGCATCTCTTTTAACCTCTTTCCTTATTCCGGAGACCTATAAACCCGAAATACTAAGGAAGCGTGCAAAGAAGTTGGCGCTTTCTATTCCTTTGCAAGATGGATTTACTATTTTTATCGTTGCTATTGGACGTCCTTTACACATGCTTGCCACAGAACCAATCCTATTACCAGCGGCAATTGTTACTGCCATATTTCAGGCCTGCCTTTTTTTCTTCTACGTCGCATACGCTTTAGTATTCCAAGAAATCTATCTCTTCACGCCTTATCAGGTTGGGATGTGCTTCGGGCCATTGTTAATAGGCAGCATCCTTGCTATACCGGTAATAGGACTCTTTGATAAACTCACTTATCAGAAAGCCAGGGAAGAGGCAATTCAAGTAGGCAGAACTGTGGAACCAGAGAAGAGGCTTTATCCAGCAATGCTAGGCAGCATTTTGTTACCCATTGCTATTTTTTGGTATACAACCACTTAACTGACTTAGATCCCCCCTGCTAACTACGTACATGTAGGTTTGCTTGGACATCTCGCATTGATATACATTGGATAGTTCCTACTTCATCGGGTGTGCTGTTTGGTTTGGCATATGTCCTCGTTATGGTACGTTATCTCTTGGGGGACCTATCCATTACTAAATTTTTCTTAAAACAGCTCTGCCTTCCAGTATATACCAATGACATTTATGGGACACATTACGGTGCATCGGCAATCGCAGGGAACTCATTCGTTCGCTTTCTCGTTGCTGCTCCGTTTCCGTTGTTTACGGTTCAGATAATTCGTAACTTGGGAGTGGACTGGGGCGTCTCACTTGTTGGATTTATAACACTGGCAATGATCCCAATTCCGCTAGTTTTCTATCAGTGAGGTCCTGCTTTGCGCGCCAGGAGTTACTATTTGGCGACAGGAATAGAGTGAAAGGGGATTTTCTGAAATTTGGCTTTGTTATCGAATTTAGACTGACTCAATCTTATGGCCTACGTCGATGCTATGTCACCGTTCTTTATATATTTGATCGTTACTTTGTGATCTCGGCAAATACAGGGCGTCCCTCTTGATCAGTAGTTGCTTGCTTTTCTATCCAACTTGCTGAACATTGTATCAGACATTTCAATATCCAGCGGTCCTTATAACCACGGAACTCCATGTCATTATGTTCCTCTCCGATGCACTTATAAGTGAAACTGCTTCATTTTTATTCTTTTTTTTAAATTTTCCGTTAAATAAGTCAACTCTCTTCCTCTACCACGTTAGCGTAGTTTGTAGCCTTCTTAATCCTGTAATCCCGTTTACTGCCATGGGCTTTTCGCAAGAAACATTGGCTACTCGATTAGCCAAATCCAATTTCATGCCGAAGTTTCGAACCCTTGACTCCTCTGGCACAATTCCATCCCGCATTCCCTCCTCTTCTATTCCCACTAACCATAAGTGCACCTTTGCTGTTAACAAACTATCCAAAACACCTTCTCTGCGTGGCTTGCTGATTAAGAGGCGAATCGCTTCTCGCCGGAGCAAGGGATCTCGACATTTCATGGCCACGATGTCCATACTCCAGATGATCTGTAAATCGAAGGCAAAAATGGAATCATCGCCTTCGAGAAGAATCTTCGCCAAATTGACCATCTCGCGGTAATTTACTATTTCGTTGTCAAACAGACTCTCGTCCTTATCAAGAAAGTGTACAAGTTTGGTATATATTGCGAGATAGTTCAACCTTAGCGTTGTCCCAGCAAGGAAGTGCTGGTTTTCAGGGCTTCGTGTTCGTATAAATAGCGGCATAAAAGCGGACATCCATTTTTCCACTTCTGCTACGTAACTTGTATGGGCAGCCAAAATATCGTGGTGGCTTAATCTCGGGCGTTGACCCGCTGAGGGAATGGGAGCAGCGGGTTCTAGCAGGCGGCCAAAGTGCACAACTCGTCGAGCTATGATGTTAAAATAATTTCGAGCTTCTGTAATATTCATGAACTCTTTTGGTAAGCTCTCTACAACAGCGTCTGCGGCATCTTTTAGTCTAAAGTGCTCGGTCATTGAATATTGATCTTCATTGTTGCTCATTGCCTGGAGGTCTAGTCGAATAAAGGCATGGATAAGATCATCCTCGATAATATCCGGTGCTGGAGATGATATTTTTAGAGGGTCGGACATTGTGTACGCTTGCTTGCTCGTCCAAATTTCTAGCATCTGCATGGCAGTGTAGATTTGTCGTCCGGCTAATTCGAAATTGCCGTGGTATGTTTCAAAACATATTATCAGTATTGATGCGACTAGGGTTGTTCTTAGGTCCGAAGTCGCCAAGTTGTCGGTCTCTCTCAGACATCTTATGGCTTTGCTATACTGTTGAAGAGCAAACACACGACGTTCCTTTGATGCAGCCATCTGCTTACTTGTTGCCCCGGAAGCCCCCTGGCGTTGTTCCTTGCTTTTTGATTTTCCGGTCCTCAGCCATGTCATTTCAAGTGCCCCAATTGCTATTGAGACCCTGGAGTTAGCTCATGCCCAATCGAAGCTTTAACAGAACTTTCAGGGCAAAATTTGTTGGACGTAAGAGAAATCCTTTACTCCCGAAAGTGTCACATGAGTAAAGACATGATTTACTTAACGTCGACCTAGCACTGAGAGAGTCCTGAGCTCTACATACCAATGACAGCGTGTCGTACGCATGCTTCGGCCTCAGACGCCTGAAGTATTATACGATTCCACAGTACTGGGTCGTAGTAGCCAGCAAGATGCCGTGCCGTGTTATTACAGTAGGATTCGAAATAGCGAAACTCGTCCATAGACCTAAATCGCTGCAACTCAGGCTGACGATCCAGAGATATAAAATTGGCTGGCGCCTCAAGTGGCAGCAGCTGTGGGGTTTTGGTCTGATTTTTAGGCGCTGAATCCGAATTTTTGAGATAGCCATTACATTTGTGACCTATGTATTAGGTTAGATCCTAATTTTCGTGATTCTAGTGGCGCCAACTCACCAAACTTGATACAGCGAAAGCAGTGAGGTTTCGTTTCATCACATTTGACACGTCGGGACTTGCACGTCACACAGCCCGTTCGCACTTTAGGTTTAGCTACATGTTGCCTTGGTAGCACCGGGGTACCTGCTACCATTTCGATATCTCCAGTCATTTTTGTGCTCCGATTTGTTCTATGCTTGAGTGCTACGAGAGGGTCACTCTTACCAAGCGATGGTGCCGTGCCTCTTTACTATACGGGTGCGGGCTACGAGCTTAAGTAGCATTGCCCACTTAGTTGCCCTTTGGATCTAGGCTCCTTGCTGTAATATTCAGCTTGCTCACGTCAGATCCACTCTCATGTTCGCTCTGCTTACTGGTACAGGTAAGCGCCAACAATGTACCGCAAATGTGCCAAGAAACAGGGCCACTTGTTTCTTCTGTGTAACGTTCTTGTCGCTTGGAGTCCTTCTCGACGACATGCAGGCAGACAGCCGCGTGCCAGCTCACCCCTGCTCACCCTCGCCTCACTCTTTAGACGGCTAAAGGGCCCGATTCAGCCCTATGCCTATTAGCACGATTGAGGCTATTAGTCAGAGAATACGCAAGCTTGTGTATGGCATAGCGGACGGGATGCCCAATTCTGTTGAGTCTATGGTCGTATGACAATGTGGCAACTCCAACGGGGGACCTTTGGACTTTTGTCTTTGAGCGGGAAAAAATGAATTTCCCAAAAGATAAACGTAAGTTTTCTTACTTAAAGAAGACTGGTAATAACAGAGGATTAGCAATATACATTGATGCTCAAACTAGGCAACAATATACCTGGGCAGAGACTAGATCAGCAGCTTTATCCTTTGGTAAAGGTCTGTTAAATCTGTGGGATTGGAGACGTGCTAGGGATTTTCTCGCCAAATTGCATCGATACCCGAGCCGTTATGTTTGGCACTATCTGGGCAGGTGGAATCGTGTCTCCCGTAAACCCTTCTTGCACTGTCGCTGAACTGGCCTTCCAACTCAAAGACTCTGGCGCAAAGCTCTGGTTACTTAGGTAGCCTTGCTAGATGTAGCAATAAAGGCGGCTAGGTTGGCTGGGATCTCCGAAAACAGGGTACTCTGGTTGGAGATTGTAGGCCCCTTTCCGGAAATAGCAACCACTTTTCGTCTCTTCGAGGCAACTCCAAGCATCGTCAGTATCGGAGAGCGGTTATCGATCCGAGAAAGGATCTTGTATTGCTTGTCTATTTATTAGGAACCACTGGTCACCCAAAGGGCGTCATGCTCTCACATGAAAACGTGATGATGAATCTATTACAGATACAAGCCACCGATGAAGATAATTTGACTCCAATAGGTGGGGTAGACGAACTTAGTAACAAGATTATGTCTGTGCTGCCCTACTATCATGTCTATGGTATGTATACCGTAATTTCTTACTACAAGCACGATCTTGGACCAACAGCCAAAAGGGATTGCGTTTCTTGTCAATTTGCCCTTATACATGAGATTACTACTATTGTGATGAGCAAATTCTCTCTAAAAGATTTTCTCCAGGCAATCGAGATTTTCCGACCGGCATATGCAAATCTTGTGCCTCCGATTGCTGCATGTGAGCCCTGTCGGAGCGCGAAGCTTGCATGCGGTCACGAGCGACCCAGTTGTGTACGTTGCCGTGGTCTTGGCCAAGGCGAACACTGCACCTACCGAACCAGACCTTTCAAAAGAAGGAGGTTGCAACAGGCCTAACAGACCCAGCGGCATACATAAATTCAGCCTCAGACCCCTAACTGCCCATTAATAATATTGTGCAGTTAAAGAGGCCCGCCAACACCTGGTGAGACGCCGGTTTCCCGTCCGCCATCACCATCACCATCACCACACCAACATCGTTGCCCGAACATCGGCTTTCTGGGGTCTTCTAACCATTCTACCATCTTTAGCTATGTCTCATCCCGCACAAATAATAGCTAGGAGTAAGTGTAGGAATGAGAGTGAGCGTAGGAATGAGGAAGTAATGGTTTTGTAGAATAGGATTTTTAAGTACTTTTACATATAAATTACAATCTATAGGTACTTATTGTTGCAGAATTTGATGTGCGGCAATTGCTTCCGGCCACAAAATATAGAAACTAATTCAATTGATTATTATACTAATATATTGTTACTTTGTCCCGGTTCCTGCGCCCAAAAGCAAATGCCTACCAGCTGAAAATGATAATGCCAAACGAGTGCGACACGTAGCTGCTCATTTCTCTCTAGCATACGCTTCTCCTTTCCTCCTTTAGCAAGTGGTAATGTACAAGCCAATAGGGCTTGGGTTATAATCCTGGAAGTAATTGAAGGATGTATCGCCACTAGCCTTGATCTTAAAGCTGATTGCTGTGCCAGCCGGACAGTCGAATGTGGCAATGTTATAGCTGTTCCCTGGGCTGACGGTAGTGACACCGTAATCTGTCGCTACGCTAGGTGCGTTGTTAAAGGTCGTGCTTTCGCTGGCTGTGCTACTCAACTTCGAGAAGTCAAGGCCGCCATTGCCGCTGATGGTGAAGGATGAGGTTTCAAGTTCTGCCTGCGTGGGGAACAGGAAGACGAGACTGCACTTCTTGCCCGAGTCTGCTGCCGGGATGTCAAAGTTGAAGATCGAGGAGACGGTCGAGGAGACGGTGCCGAAGTAGCTTGTTCCTGGCGCCGTATCTGGCTTCGAAGAGTCGACCGGGATGATCAAGTGCGGGAATTCGTACGGACCGTTCAGGTTTGTAGGGCAAGTGACTGGCGGTGGCGGTGGCGGTGGAGCGCAACCCGAAGCACATCCATCGGCTTTGAGGGTAATCCGGCCGCAGTTGGTGCCGCCCTCGGTAGTGTATATGTTTGCCTCGCCGTCTTGTCCAGTTTGACACTCCCAGAACTCAGGGCTACCGTTGTAGCTGAGGGTGCCGTCACAGCCAACGGAGAAACCAGGGGTGGGTGCGGCGCCCTGGTCACACTGGAATTGGGTAGTTGGGGCTGGTGAGAGGTTAGCTAACTGCTGGATGATAGCGGTGGGTGTCACTCACGAGTTAAGATGCAGCCACGGCCATTGGCATCAGTGATGCTGTTACCAGATATACAGTACTGAGCTGGGGGGAGAGGTCCTCCTTGACGATTTTGTCCATCGTCGAGTTGACCAATGGTTCCGGTCACAGCTCCACTTGCTGAGAGATGGAAGCAGCAAGGAGCTGTTCGAGCAATCAGGGCATCTGCAGCTGCAACAAGAGAGAGTATTGCTGTAATTAACTTCATGTCGAAGTAGCTTTGTTGATGACGAATAATATTTAGAGGTTGAGATACTGGCAAAGCTTAGAACAAGTGAGAGCTTTGAAGATAATGAAAGGCAAAACTAGATCGGAATGAAACGAGGTGTTATATCCCCCACACCTACAGCTGTCCGTGAAGCCATGACAAAAAATATGCAGGAATTGCAGCTTGAGATGTAGTAAAAAGAGCAAACATCGTCATGATCGTCGAATACGAGGACCCTCAATAGTGCCATAGGGCAGACATCGTGCGGGATACAACTATCCGGGTAAAACGGCCTGTTACCGCTGTACGGTTTTTTACAAAAGCAGTAATTGTGTTAATAGTCTGCATAGATAGCTTCCCCAAATTCTTGTCGAGGCCTTACTTAGTACTGAACTTGAAAATCGCTGACGTTTGATTAGAGCGTGGGTTGTTAGCCTGCGTCATTGTTTGCGGGGAACCTTGTGCTACTAGTGCCTTGAGAATCTTTAGAGCTATGGTTTTGGTAATATATCCGTTTCTGGACCATCAGCTCGTATTCAACATCTTTACCAATTGGCGTATTTCTATACCTCGTATCAACCAAAGTAGAGCTACTGCTGTGTGGCAAATGGATGTGTGGTGACCTTCGGTTGGGACCTTCGCTTGGAGGCCATTGCTGTCGTGGTTGTCGGGGTGGGTGTGTCTGCCGTGGCGCTTGTGGGAGTTGCCAATGTTGCCCGTCAGTGCCAGTGTGGCTAGCTGCGAGCTTAGCTGCCACAAAGATCGACAATCACGGGTCCATGATGTAAGACAAGACAAGACAAGACAAGACAAGGTACGATTGTCGCTCCCGCTGTCAGCTTTTATAGCATTGGCTGTATTTACGTTGTTGATATTCAGCAGTTATGTCTCATTTTGGATCACCGCCACCTGTACCGTCGAACGGGACAATCAATTCATTTCACAAGCTCTGCAACTACAAACATTCACTACTACGGAGAATATATGGCTCATGGTATATCTTCTTTAACTGCTTCGCCTCACTCACCCCGCTCACCCTGCTCAACCTGCTGACCCACCAGCTCACCTAGGTCACGTAGGTCACCCAGGTCACCCCTCGCCTCACCCTTTACGTTGCAAGGAGCCGCGATTCCACACTATGCCTATTGGCACGATTGAGACTATAGCCAGAGGATACGCAAGCTTGTGTATGGCAGAGCGGACAGGATGCCGAAGTCTGTTGAGTCTATGGTCGTATGTGACATTTCATATCGGTCTTGCGATCTATATACCAGTAGGCGTTGCAACTTTGCTTTCAAAGCTCTGATATCCTTATACGAAATGATTATAAACCAAGACCAGTCGCGACTTCCTCATGGTTATTATATTCCTGTATGGAAGAAATGATTACCAAGCAATCTCGGCCGTAGTTTCCTCGTGACTTTTGAAGGCTCTTACATTCCCACAACGAAGGAACGATTACAAGACAAGCTCAATTGCACGTCCCTGGATATTTCTATGCCATATGTAAAACGGGGGAAGGGGCATGGGAGATGGAATACACGCAACAGCTTTGGAAAAGGGTGTTAGGAAATGTCAGCTGGCAGAATAGAAGAGGAGATTTAGATATACAGTAATATAATGCCTCTTCTTCTTGAACCGCTATAATTTCATTGCCGTCCACGCAATTGTCTCTATTCTGCTGTCTTTTTAAGACTCTGGCAATTGACGTGAAACATAAACAACTTCACAACTCCCTCCATGCTCCTGAGCAAACCCACATTATCCTTAAAGGCGTCCGTCTCCCGAAACTGCATGTGCGCGTCCATACTAGTCCAGCCGATGAACGCCGCAAGAACCGAGCCTGTCTGCCCTTCCTCTCCTCCCCTCACTGGAAAGTCGTTCTCTACACCCCAGCCGAAACTAACCCCCTTGATATCAGCGCATTTGTTGAGGCCCTTCTCTTGAAATTCCCGGACATTTGCCGATGCTGCGTCTTTTTGAGTGTGCGAAATATCAGAGGGGAAGTAGGCGAGCAATATTTCCGTGAGCGGTGCCTGCAGGGCAAGTGGCGGAGATGGTGTGACCGCGACATGTTTCGTGAATTCGCCATGGGTCAAAATGGTTGGCAGCTCCTTTACTGCCTCTCCGCCAAACCTGGTGTATAATTTCAGTATGTACCACCTATGATAAGGTGGGGTTGGGCCGCTTACGATTTGGCAAAGCTCTCATGGTCTGCGACGGAGTCCCAGTCGAAGAAGGCCCAGAGTTTTGACGGGTCTTCAATCTGTAGTCCCCAATAGACCCGGTGAGGACCTCCCGGCGCGGAAGTGACTGCTTTCCAAGCTCTCGTAAGGACCTGGCCTTCTTTCGTGGTTTCGTCGATAATGTCAAGATCAGGCTTGACGCCCATACAGCCAATCTCTGTGACGGCCATTTTTGATACTGTCAAATGTGTGGTTATATGCAAATAAGGGAATGAAGAGATCGAATGATAGTCATATAACGAAAAATTGAGTTGTTGTCTGCGATGTGAGGTCCCGCGGAAGCCGGTTGTATCTGTGGCACTTTATAAACGAGCGCGGAAGACAATAAATACCGGGTGTAATTGTGCTTTATTTCGGTGCCTAATGCGCACCTCGTTGATGGCTCCTTTACGAGGCACTTAGTACTAGTCAACGTTATTTAAATGCCAAATACTTCAATTTATTTATTTATTTAGTGCTTCTAGACTAATAGCTGCGTTGGGTCTCCATGAGCTGTGCAACAGTCTGTATTCCCACAATCCACCATGCCCCGCACGGAGGCGGGCCAAGATCGGCCGCCGAAGCTCCCCAGGAAGGAAAGTATCCACATGGTCGTCACCATCAGCTTCACTGCCCCACCTGGGCGGCCTCGAACCTCAATTGTGTAATAGGTTGCACAAACAAGATCCGTCCCGATTATCTCGTGGGATATCTTACAGAACGGCCTTGGCGAACTTATACTCATTCAATACACCGTTGGAAGACATTTCAGGGTAATTGATTTGCCCTTCCAAGGTTGTCGCATAACGCCACATTGAATCATATATCCCCTCGTCGAGGGATCGAATTCCAAACCCAAGACGGCAACCTTCGGTCTTCCCAGACAAGCGCACTGTATACCGTGAACTTCTATTAGGCGGCCTTTGGATTATATCGCCGGAAAGTTCACAATGGCCACTACACTATCGGCACGTGGCGAACGCTCCATATCTGCCTATGATAGCTGTATCCCGGAAACCACCGATAATATCTACGATGAGGAATCAAATCCATCAGGAGTGATATCTCTTGCATTGTCCGAGAACGTGAGTTTTAACATGATATGTTGACAAGCATGGCTAATAGAAATGATAAGCACTTAATCCATGGACATGTTGTTGACTTCATCACGAAGAATGTGGGTTCTATATGCCCACTTGAACTGCAGAGTTGAAACTGTTTGTATTTAAAGCTAAACCTATTCACAGTTCAAAATTGATGAACGCACCGCTACAACATATTCTGGAACTACCATCGGAGGTGTTGATCTGCGGAAAGCGGTGGCGAAGCATATCAACAAACACTTCAAACCCGCCGTGCCGGTGGGCCTGAAAGAAGTTGCTATTGCAAATGGTGTTACAGCAATATGTTCTATGCTGGCTTTCATGTTGGGGGATGTTGGAGATGGCATCCTACTCATGCGGCCAATTTACGGGAAATTCGAAAATGATTTAACCATGGTTGCTCAGTACATATCTATCCAAGCCCTTTTACTTTTATCCAGCTAATGGAATGCAGATGCAAGACGCTTTATACCAATATGGATGATACAGATCCATTCGTAGAAGATGTTGTAGAGAAATACGCTGCACGTCTCGCTCAAGCCAAAGCAGACGGCACCAATCCTCGCGCCCTCCTGATCTGCAACCCCCACAACCCATCCGGCCGTTGCTATCCCAAGTCGACCCTTATTGCGCTCATAAAATTCTGTGCCCAGCACAATCTGCATCTCATCTCCGATGAAGTGTATGCTCTGACTGTCTTTGAGACAGCCGATCCCTCGAGCACACCGTTCACCTCTGTTCTCGAGATAGATACTACTGGCATTATCGACCCGAGATACTTACATGTCGAGTATGGTTTTAGCAAAGACTTTGGTGCCCCTGGCCTCCACATAGCGGCCTTGGTGACCAGGAATGATGAGGTCCAGCAGTCCTTCGAAGCGATTGGTCTGCTGCACGCACCGGGAGGGCCTAGCTGTGCAATCGTGCTTGCGATGTTGGAGGACGATAATTTTGTGCAAGATACGTTACAATTAACGCGTGCTAAGCTGGCAGAAAACTACAGTCTGGCGACCGGGATGCTTGATAAAGCGGGGATTACATACTGGAAAGGAGGGAGGGCGGGGTTCTTCCTATGGATCGACTTGTCAAGATTTTTACTTCCAACAGATGGCAGCTGGAACGATCACGAGAGGGAAAAGATTCTTGCTGAAACGTTGCTGGAAGGGGGTATTTTTTTAAACCCAGGGGCAGAATGGGCGGAGAGGCCAGGTTGGTTCAGATTGATCTTCTCACACGAGAAGGGCAAGCTAGAGGAGGGAGTTAAGAGGTGAGTCAACTGACCCCTATCACAAGCTGTTGGATGTGAAAGTAACTGTATTTCTGCATAGGCTCATTAATACACTATATGGACAGTGAAGCATCATGAGGAGGGGTTGTATTAGCTAGGGAATGATAGTTCTCCTTCAGAATTTGTGTCCCAACAGAAACAACTGCTTGTAAAGAAACATATAGTTATTGCCGGGCCTGATTAATCTTTGCAACCCTCTCGAAGATACCCATAGTGTGCTCCCAAACTATCGCCCCGACATTTTCCGCCCGGTACTGCTTTAACAACTTATGCTTGCCCGTCGCTTCACCATTCCAGTTGACGAGATACGCACCGCTTCCTGCAATCGTATTGGCACCTAACATAGGCGCATGCAATCCTCTCGGGGCGGGAACACCGGATGCTAGCTTATAGTTATCCGGAGTCTTTGCTGGTGGGTAAGCGCCGCTGGTAGCAATGAAAAGTTGCCTGGCTCCTGTCTCCTCTTGACTGACTATTACCCGCAACAGCGACAATGCCGGAGTTAGAATCTTCGCAGCTGCACGAGCCCATACGGGCAATTCCCTCGCGAGACCGGTGCTAACACCTGAAGGATATGAGTGGGCAAAAGTCGTCTCAGGTTGCCGCGTCGAGAACTCCTCTGTCATGAGACTGTTCATTGTAGTTGTGTGGTTTGCACACCTTGGGCGCGAAAACGTGTTCTTTAGCTCCAAATCATTGAAATCAAGCTTAGCTTCCCATCCTGCGCTAAGTATACTCAGAGTCCGCGAGAAATGGGGCGGCTTGCTGGCGGCAGTTTGGAGGAGCGGAAGAAGATTTGAGATGAAGCGCATTCTGGAGTAGTAATTAAGCGTGAACTTGCGGTCAATACCCTCATGTGATTCTATTAAGAGTCAGTAATGAGAAATATGCAAAGGTTCTCATATATTTACCATCGCGGCCTCGTAGATTCATGTTCCCCTGGCTCTGCACTATGAGGTTGATGTGAGATTCCTTCTTGGTAATCTCTGCGCATACTCTGTCCACCTCCCCTAGCTCCGACACATCTGCCTTCAAAAATTCCACCTTGCCATCCTTGTTTAGCTCTTTGCATTCACTGATGATGCGCTCTGCGGCAGATTCACTGCGGCCCACAATGTAGACTCGCGGGGATAACGCGTTCTTGACGAATGCCTTGGCTGTGTATTCGCCGATGCCCGAAGTTGCACCAACTAACAAAGCTGGGTTAATTTGGAAAGCAAAATAGATTACTTGTAGCGATATTACTGACCAAAAAGGGCTACCAAGCCAGGGCCAAGCTCTCGAAGTTGTGCGTTGGATGCATGGACAATATCAAGTCCCACCATTTTGCGCCTTTTGGAGAGAAATTCTTCTGCAGAAGGGGCTAGCCTTGGTTTATAGTTGGTATCTAATTGTCTGATAATGGATAAATAATTTGGTGTCGTTATTTGGAAGAGGGCGACCGCTTTACTTAATACATAAGTTTGCGGTGACATCGGCGCGGACGCGTCGCCGTTTGCCTGCGAAGCGAAAGAAGCCACGCCTTGCCGTCGCCGCCTTCACCTTATCTCCGTACATCCACTATATACACTAATAGCACGTCAATTTTATACGGCCAGTGGCGCAATCCGAGGTTTAATCTCTATATTTATTTAATTTGATATTTATTTAGCGCTACTGAAAAGGGTATAGCATTTCTTTGCAGCTATAACCGACCTGCATTACTCGGACCATTACTTCTCCATATCCTTCGCTCTTGGCTCGAGCCACCTCTGGGGATTAAATGTATTTGCGTCGGCACCAAACATCTCAGTGCTGATTGGCTTATCGTAGGATGCTTATGGCTTCTGGCCCCCAATCCATACATTTTGGTTTGATCTGTGCTTTAGCCACTCAGGAGTTTATCTCTTTACCTTCTTTACTTTAAACTGACGTGCTGTCAGATATTGTAGGCATACTTTGCAGTCCAAAAAATCCGATGCTTGTTGATAACTATTAAAACCATAGAAGGCCTCAAAACATCGCCTCTTCCAGTAAATCGTCAACTCACTCTATATTTATCATCAGTGTGGGCGCACACATTTTTTTATTATCGCCGATGCAATGCACTGTACCTCGCTGTAGCGACGACATTCAACCTGCCCAACGGCTTGCAGCGCAAGCTCAATAAATAAACTTGCAAGGTCTCAAATTACGCAATTCGTCACGGTAAGTAACATCACTTTGCATATCGTTAATATGTTTAATAGAGGTCCAATGCACATGTCAACAGCAGTATATATTAAACGGCTATTAAACATAAATTTCGTTTTACCGGGACTCCATTCCCAGTTCTCTACAGAACCCGGTTAAACAACTCCCCTAGTTTTGCAATGGCGGCTTCGCTGATCTGATAATGTAGCACAATCCTTGAGCCATCAAGGCGTAGACCATACTCAGTTCCCATCTCATTGAACAGATGCTCCTCTACCTTGGCGGCCTTGAGGTCGACCCAGACTATATTCGTTTCCGTCCGCCTCGACAATCTTCCGCCCTTTTGAGTCCACATCCCCGCTACCTTTGAGGCCAAGCGATGAGATCGTCGTAGTAACCCACCATCTTTGTATCCAGATACCCCAGGTCCAAATATGCTTTCCATCGATTCTCGAGCGGCGCTGCTCAGCACGCCCACTTGTCGCATCGCACCCCCCATGCCCTTTCGAATCCTTCTGGCTCTCGCTACGAAATCGGCCCCCCCAACAATAACCGCCCCCATTGGCGCGCCAAGACCCTTTGAGAAATCCAGTCCGACGCTATCAAAACAGGTTGCATATTCCCGTAAGTTGCCTTTTCCTGCTGCGACGGCCTCCCACAGTCTTGCACCGTCAAGATGCAGCAGCAGACCATTCTCGCGTGCCCATGCTGAGATCTTACGCGTTTCTTCCAGGGGCTGAACAATACCACCTATTGTATTCTCAAGCGAAATGAGTCGTGTAGGGCACTTATGCACGTCGTCTGACAGCACCACCTTTTTTTTGATGTCCTCGACGGTTAAGAACTCTCCATTGGATGGCCGCACAGTCTGGATCATGGCGCCGGTGAGACTCGCAATTCCGCCAGCTTCCCAATGAAGAATGTGTGATCGAGAGTCTGCGAGAATTGCATGGGGAGGTTGAGTCAGGTGCGTGCGCAGCGCGAGCTGGTTAGCCATCGTGCCTGAGTTGACAAATATCGCATCCGCAAATCCAGTGAGGGACGCCATGTGAGACTCGAGGGAGAGTGTAGCAGCGTCCTCGCGGTAAACATCGTCGTCAAGAGAGGATCGAATTATAGCTGCGAGTGTGGAAAGTGTTGGCTTGGTGACAACATCGCCTGCGAAATGTTATCGAGAGTTTTGAGTAAGCAAACGACGTGGGAAAAAATAGCTCACTGCGAAAGTCAAATGCAGCGGATCCAGAGCCATTCCATGCGATAGGGGCTACTGCTAGATGGCGCAGTGCCTGTGTAACTGCATCTTCGCAGGGATTTTCAGATGACAATCTAACATCAGCATGTGCTGCTGTGCTAATGTACCGCCGTGATGAGCACATAAGCGGCTTCGTTGACACGAGCAAAGCCTGCCGCCGGAGATAATTCAACACTGTCCTGGCCATAACTGCTCTGGAGAGAAATTCTTGGAATTGCAGAATCCAAGTCCACTACGCTCACTTTTGTATTCGAGTAGGTAAAGTTTTAGATCTCACTTCCGCAATCTATCCATCCGGCCCCGTTTTCTTACACCTGACGAGATATCACGCAAATTGAATGGCGTTCTTGGTACACGAGCATTGAACATGGTTCGTTGAAAGATTCCAAGTAAAATGAGGTAGTATTCAGTAAGCTGAGAATCTGATACGAGCCGAAAAATGCGATCTTTTTGCTCCGGTTGGCTCACTGGTCACAGTTATCCTTCCACAGCACCACTTATCACATGCCTTATACGGGGTGGAGGATGGTTGCGCCATACCAAAGCCGGAAAGCCACCCGCAGCTATAATGCGGCATGTTTAGTGTTTGTGGGGATCAGGGCCACTCACAGACCTTTCTCTTGGCAGCGCTGGAATTCTCGGAAGTGATCCGCAAATATGTTGAATCCTTCGAGTCTTCCGGGTATAATCAACCTTTTACATCGAAGCGTGGACTGCAGCTAAGTTTCACGGAAAATGTTTCCGCAAGTCAATATCGCGTCTGGCAGCTATGGCGGTGACGGCAACGTGTGTGCAATACGATAAATATTACTTGAACCGAGTGGAGCACACACTCTCAGCCGTAAGTCTAGGCGCTGACATGGCTGCCCCTCCGGTCAGCCCCCCTTCATATTTTGTGTCGTGAGATGCAAAATTTGTATTTCCAATCATCGCTTACTACTTTGTTCGCTGTTTTTACTGAATTTGTAAAACGGACCTTCGCTTTACTTTGGTTGCCGTGCTGTGCAACCAGCCACTTCCCACAAGACTTTGATACTTACAAAATTGTTTTTCAAACTGTTTCTTTGGACCAATATGAGCGTTTTTGAAAAAGGCGACGATACGGATGTGGAAGAATCCTCAGGGCTCGACCTCGTTAGTGATGCCAAATCGACAATTACAAAATGTACTCCCATCGAGGTAAATCTAGAGCTGGAGCAAACTTTGAAGGAGTTTGGCCTCAGACTAGAAAATGATGGATGTTTGAATTGGCGAATGGATGCGTCTGTGCATCCGAGGAATTGGAGCATCTTGAGGAGGTCTTTCGATACTTCTGTTCTTCTTGCTTTGGATCTTTACACGTAAGTTTTTAGAAAATCAAGAATCCAGTTATGCAATAGGTGTTTCTAGAAACTAATAATAGTAGAACTGCTATCAGTACTTCGGGAGTATGTCCTTTGGTCTGGAACTTTCGGTGAAGGGGACTAACTTATTGCTATTATAGCCGTCTATGGCCCAAGCCGCCATGAAAGATATGGATCTTGGTCACATTAAAGCATTAATAGCATTCAGTTCCATGTTAGTTGCCCATTCCTGACGCTACATGCTATTCTCATGCTTAAAAATAGGTATCAGTTTGGGCAAGCTCTCGGAGGAGTCGTTTTCCCGCCATATTCAGAAAGCTTCGGTAGGAAAGCCGTATACATTGCAACTACTTTGTTATACTGCCTTGCGTGCATTTTTACATCTCAGGTGCCAACTATGGCAGGAGTATGCGTGGGGAGGTTTATCTGCGGAATAATGTCTGCTGTTCCATCGGTGGTGGTTGAGGGAAGCATTGAAGACCTTTTCAATATGAAATCTCGAGTCTGGATCGTCTTCTTGTGGGCATGTGCAACAACTGCAGGGCTCGTACTGGGTCCAATTTATGGTGCATATATATCTGCATACTGTGGATGGTCCGTATCTAATCCCATATGCACCACCGGCACGGTCATTGACTATTTAACAGGAAATGGGTTCTCATCACAGGCGCTATAGTTACCGCCGTCTTTACGCTACTACTCTTTTTCATACGCGAAAGCCGACCCTCTCGTCTTCTTGCCCAGCAAGCGGCCAAACTCCACCACGAAAAGGGGCTTTTCTATCCTATCCACAGTGCTGATGTGACTCCCAGTCTCGCCGCCTTCAGCAGAATAGCGCTAGTCCGACCATTACGTCTCTTCTTTACCGAACCCATTGTATTTTTTGTTAGTATAGTTAGCGCCGTCTCGTGGTCACTAATTTACCTTTTCGCGGAGTCTTTGCCATCCGTATACGCATCCTTAGGCTTTACTGGCCCCTCCACCTCACTGGCATTTATTCCTCTCCTTCTCGGCATTCCTCTCAGCATCCTGTTTCGCATCCAGGACCAGCGTGTGCTTGGCCATCGGGAACGTGCCAACCTCGCCCTAAACCCCGAACAGAAGCTCACTGGCTTCATCATTGCCGCCCCGTCTCTTGCAGTCGGCCTCTGGATTTTTGCCTGGACCGTCCCTCCCGCTGTCCCTCACCTTCACTGGGCCGTCTCCATGATTGGTCTTGTCCTTGTCGGTTTCGCCACCAACGAGATCGCGTGTACGTTGTCTGGGTATCTGGCTGATAGTTATACTATATATGCCTCATCCGCCTTTGCGGCGCTGGCATTTTTGCGTGCCGTCTTAGCGGGAATCTTCCCATTGTTTGCGCCTAGGATGTACAGCGCGATGGGACAAAACCTGGCGTCGACTGTGCTGGCTGCTGTGGCGACCTGCTTTTGTGGAGTGGCCCTGTTGTTTATCAAGTATGGGAAGGCAGTGAGGCAAAAGAGTAAATTTGCAGGACATAGCTTGGTGGTAAATAGGGCGACGCAGGTCAAGGGGGACAATGTGGAGTAATAAGCTCTCACTGGGTGTGGACCTCATAAACTGATAAAAACCTGGGGGGGGGG
>JPJW01000550.1:0-21581 GCA_000750755.1 Pseudogymnoascus sp. VKM F-4513 (FW-928)
ACCACCCCTCCCTCCCCGCCATCCGCTCTTCCCTCACCTACTCTATAACCGAACTCACCATCTCCCTCCTCACCTTCGCCCTCTTCGTCAACTCCGCGCTCCTCATCCTCGCCGGCTCCTCCCTCCCCGCCTCCACCTCCGACGCCTCCCTCTTCGCAATCCACTCCCTCCTCGCCTCCACCATCGCCCCCGCAGCCGGCACAATCTTTGCCCTCGCACTCCTCCTCTCCGGCATCTCCGCCGGCATCGTCTGCACCATCGCCGGCCAAATGGTCTCCGAAGGCGCCCTCCGCTGGACCGCCGCGCCCTGGCTCCGCCGCCTCATCACCCGCTCAATCAGCATCACACCAAGCATCATCATCGCCGCCGCCGTCGGCAAAGACGGCCTCACCGCCGCTCTAAACGGAAGCCAAGTCGCTCTCTCCGTCGCCCTCCCCTTCGTCTCCGCACCACTCATCTACTTCACCTGCCGCAGCCGCTACATGACCGTGCGGCCGCCGCGGCCGATCGAGCCGCACGCCGACGATGACACTGATGACGAAACCGAGGTACCCGCGGCAGGTGCGACTATCGCCGGGGAAGGAGCGATGGGTGGTGTGACTGCCAATACCAAAACAGAAGGAACGACCACGTCGACTGTTCCTGCTATTACTACGACGCTACCACCCGCGGGCGGGTCGGCGGCGAAGACTAATTCTGCGCCGCGTGATCGCGAGCCGCAGGATGTTGTGGATGTGGTTGAAGCTGCGCGTGTGCGCTCGCCGGACGAGGATCCGATGGCTGGGGTGGTTAATTTTAAGAATGGATGGGTGACGGCTGTGTTTGCGGTGTTGGTGTGGTTGTTTATTACTGTTATGAATGTTGCGAATTTGGTGTTGTTGGGGCTTAATAAGGGGGATTGAGGGGTGATATATATGTGTGCTTGAAGTCGGTTGGAAGTGTCATGAGCCATGAGGTTGCGGCTTCGCGGTGGATTATTTTACGTGATATTGGAATTGGGATGGATGGAGTAGCTTAGGTTGGGAAAATAGTCAATTTGATCATGTGTTACGATTCTACCTTACTGGATATGCTATAGTCGTACCTGCCTTGTGAAGTAAGTGGATGGAATTCGCTGGCGCCGTTTACTAGCCCCTATTGGCGTCGTCTCCCCCTTTTCCTGTTGTGAGGCTAGAAGATTCTCCCAGCCACTTCAATTAAATCAACAGTAGAACATTACAGTCTTTCACCGAACAACATAAACTTGAAGAGTCATCCTTCGCTCAACAGTCTAAGGATATAGAGCCATATTTGCGTCAAACTTGACAGCCATTGATACAATTTACCTCTTGAAACTGTTGATGGTGGTGAGATATGTCAGCCCCCCTTTTAATTAGTGTCAAAGCTTGCAATATAAAGTTTCAACAAGTGAGAAAATGTCAACGTCCAACTGTAAAACCGCCATAAATAGCCTGTCTCTTAGTCAAAATCAACAGACTATAATAGAATTGTCATTGGAAACCAAGAGGAAGCCTGATAAAGCATCCCACCCACTTAATTGGCGCCGACGCTTGCATTCTAAGCCTCAACTATCACTTATAGCTCCGCGCCCAGCGCCGAATTTTTGAGTTATCACCTGTCTTCGACTCATCATCAACAGCCCTTGACACTCTTAGTCTCCCCATGCTACTGAGCAGACCACCAGGAAGATGGGTATATCAACCCCCCATCTTCCGCCCATGCTCCCGCTCCCCCTTTCCTCCTACAACCACGCTCCCAGCTCCCAAACAGCCGTATCAAAGACTCAAAAAACCGCTCTCGCAGCTCCAAACAACGTTCTCAAGACAACCAAACTCAATAACCGAATTCAACATTCATCAAACACCGCGCCTGTTCGAGTTTCGATAGCTCACAGTCTTCAAAACGCGGAAAAAACAACACCCAAGTGGAAGAGCAAAAAGCTCCCTCCCACAGAGTCAGAGAACAAAAAACCAAAAGCAAACAGCAACTGAGCAACTGGTAGAGCAACGAGCTCCCACAGAGTCAGAGCACGGAAAACAAAGTTTAAAAGAAGCACCAGGTTGAGCATTCCGCTCCCTCACTCAGCATCCCAAAGTGGAAGAGCAAGTGCGCAGGAGCTGGTCGAGCAAGAACCTTCCTCAGCCTCTCAGAGCAAAGTTTTGAAGTGCAAAAACAACTGGTTAAGCAGTAAGTCCCCCAATCGGCTCAGCACGAAATAAACAAGGTTGTTGACTCCCAGTAGAGCATTCAGCTCCCCTCGGTCTCCAACGCGGAAGAGCAAGCGCACAGCTTCTGGTAGAGCATCTCGCTCCCGGAGCCTTCAGCACGGAAACCAGCGGCTCATTTACAGCCTCATAACACCCTAAGGGGCATATTGAGAGCGACTGAAGCCGAAAGAGAGCGTTGGACCTAAAAAGTCGACTTCACTCTCGGTGAAAGGAGATAAATTCACCTGAAGACGTAAAACACCTCCTCACATCACCAACCTCAGGATTATCAACATCACAAGCCTCAAAATCACCAACCGCAGAGTTATCACATAATAAACCTCAAACAAACTGTAGTTACTCACCTACCCCCTAGTAGTAATACTTATACTAACTATCCCCCTCGGCACTCACAACTTTCTCAAAATGTCTGTACTCCCAACTCCACCAATCACTCCCCTCGAGCAACTCACATTTGCCGACTCCAATGCAGCAAACCGACACAGCTTCTCTCTCACACCGCTCCAACTCCTCCCCAAACGCCTCAGATACCGCGCCGCCATGTGTCTCCGAATACCACAACGCATCGTCGTGGTGGAGCAGGAAGAAATTGTCACAGCAGCTCCGAGACTCCAAGAAGCGATGTGGTCCCGCAACGGAGAGGGAAAGGGCGAGATGGCTGAGGCAGCTGCTATCCTCGAGGGGGTCGTGAGTCGATCTATTTGGTCGAGAAGGAATCTGAAGTGGAAGACGAGGTGGTTGTGCGACGACGATGTTTGTTTTCCCCTTCTGTTGCTGTGAGCGTGTTGCTAATTAGTTGCGTAGAGAACAAATGGTCGCGTCTATGATCGTCGTTGGGGGGTCGAAACAGCAAGACTTATCCCGTGGCGCTGTGCGGCTGCGGATTACAGCGGGCCGTCGCTTGTTTACGATGTCCTGATCAATAAGGTCAGAAGAATTCAGATTCAGGACCAGGCGAGATTCGGAGACGTTGAGGAGAACTTGGGGGTGTGGGGGAGGGAAATGGATGTTACGAGGTGGGGGAGGGAGAGGGGAGATGCGATTGAGGAGGATGAGGCGGAGCATGTAGAAGTTGAAGGTGATTTTGGGGAGGATTCTGAGGGAGAGTCGGAGAGCGAAGAGAGCGTCGAGGATGGACCTGAGGATGAAGACTCTGAGGAGGAAGATTCCGATGAGGATGATTCTGATGCGGATACCATGGATGAGAGCGAGTGAGTGGTGGACGGCCAAATTGGCGGCACTACGTTGAAGTTGCTGGCGACTTTCATTCAAACTCGCAACCGCTCCGAACAAATCATAGCGAAAGCGTTCATTGGCGTTTTGGTCTTTATTGGTGGCTTGGGTTTGGGCATTTGGTTGGTATGGGTTGGAGAGCATTATATCATGAGCGGGTTTTGGGGTGGCGTTTTTTTTTTGTAACTGTGGGTTGGTGTCTAGGACCGGCGAGTGTCCTCGGCATCAACCTAAAGCGTTGTTTATGGGGGCAGTGGATTGGGTGCACAAGTTATATCAATATCAGAAGGTGCAAAACCACACATTGAGGGCATTGCGCCAAGGCTCGCTGGTATAGCTTGAGCACTATTATTACAATAAAAATACATTAACTCCACAATGAGAACCGTGACTTAATATTAGCTATTGTTGTATTGTGAAACACTAGACTAATGTGAATGCGCATCTGGAGAGTGCATCTGCGATTCCTACCCGTCGTCTCTGCTGCAGTCCATTCTCGTATAATGCAGTGTATCTGCCACAACAGGAGAGGAACTGTCATGTAACACCATGGACTCGGGGGAATTTGGCATGCCGTCTTGCTATGTCTTACACCCAAGCGCCGTATTATTATGCCCGATATGGCGATCTGCCTTGACGATTCTTACGGAACTGAAGGTCCTTCACCGTTGGACCTGCATTACGGTACTGTACACGTTAGGCCCAACCTGCCAACAGTGAATTCGGTTACTGGAAGCCGACGTTAGACAAGGGTGCTGCGGGCCAATCCGGACGGCTGTGCTACGGCAGTTTGGGATATTTCGGGATCGTTGACGTCAGATGCGGGACTGTGGCTTTTCTCGCTTTCCCCCAACAACCGAAATACGAGGACTGAGCCAGAAAACCAGGTCCCATGGATACTGCGCGATCAACATGACAGGTTCCCCGAATGAACCACAATACGAGGCGATCAGCATGACAGGCTCCCTTCACGTACATATTGCGACGCTTTGCGGCTGCTCAACCATCCCTGGATTCCTTGATCAACACGTCAATGTGTCGATCCCTTAGCTCACGTGCGTCCAAAGTGCTGGCTACATACGAGGTGGGTAGGAAGCCTTGGAGAGCCCTTCTTTTTTTTGTGAGACACTGAGACAATCTCGGAGATGGCTATATAAACCGGAGAACCCTCCCAGGGGCTCGACTTGATCATGCTCAGAGCTATCCAGTGACCAGTATCAACACCATCAAGTCTATTCACGACACTCCTACACCACTCTCCCGATAATACAATTATACAATACCTAAATAATTGCCACCATGCGTACAGACTTCCTCGCCGCCCTGCTGGCAACAGCCGCAACCTGCACCTCCGCCTTTGCCATCCCCCAACACCAATCCCGCGCCACCTGCCCCGACATCCCCACCTTCCAAGCAACAAACTACGAGTACGGCTGCTCCCCGGGCGGCTGCAGCTCCAACTTCAACGTCACCGCCGCCGCCGGCTACCGCACTGGCGCTCCCGGCTTCAACGTCGTCTGCAGCCCCATCTTCATCCAGCAGCTGTGGGTGCCCTGTCGCAACACCGACGGAAGCGAGTTGCCCGCCGATTCGCGCGTCGAGTCCATCTGGACGGATGGGCCAGATAGGGAGCGTCAGTTCCTAGGGGTGGCGCATATCTACCAGAGGGATGATGGGAAGACGGTTAACGCGACGGCGCGCACGGATATTTTGGCTGAGAAGAAGCCGCTGAACTTTTTGTTCCCGGTGACGATTTTTAGTTAGGGGGGGGGAATGTGATTCGCACTTGTTTGTAGGCATAGTTGGGGGAATGTGATTCGCACTTGTTTGTAGGCATAGTTGATGGCGTTGTCAGTTAGTATTTGAGCGGCTTCTTGGTATAATGGAAAATGATTACACAAAAGCACTTGCTGAAGAAATTCGTCCCAGGGAGAAGTGCCACAATGTAATGTGATGTGACGCGCGTACACTGGAGCACATGAAGTATAATAACTGCCGCTCATATACCACTTCTCTTATAACCCCCTTGTATAATCGGAGCAATCCGTTATTATATCGTCAGGTCCTTCCGGGATCGGATCACCGAAGTTCATCCAGCGTGCTTTGTTTCCAGCAAAATAGCGGGCCGCGACAATGAGACAGGGGAAGCTCTAGCATGATCCACACCGGAAAATAGGCACGCCGACACCCGACCAAGGCAAGTTCCGAGGGCACAATAAAAGGTGGGGGTTAGAGACAAGGGTCTCGATATTAACGACATCCTGCTAAGAGGAGCTAAGAAACCTAAGAAACAGCGACACCTTATGAAGCACAGCACGTGGATCTGAGCCTCCATTGTTTCTCCCACCCCTCCAATGAGTCGGCCTTGATCGCCCACGGATTATGAGTATAAAACTCTCCCGACAAACGGCCTTGTGCCGTGTTTGCTGAGAATGGCATTTTTAAGCTTGTACCTGTCAGATGCGGGAACTGGAAGCATCGCAATCGAAGACATTGCATCGTAGATCACTCTCATTATCTGACATCCTTGCTCTTCACAAGCCGATCGCGGCTGGGTTAATCAGATGGAAGGCTGACTAGAACGACTTTGGAAGCTACTGGTCAATCTATATATATTGCTTTTGCATCATGGCTTCGTTCCCTACATAAACAGAGGTGCTACCTCGTCATAAACCCCTTCTCACTATCCCATACGCTCGTTTCTAGCCGTGATGAAGTCCTTCTCTGTCGTCCGCGACGTTGTCGTCGCGTGTGGCCTGCTCCAATCCCTCGTCCACGGCGCAACTGCAGCAGCAGTGGTTGACCTCCCCCTCTCCGCTAGCACAGCAGACGTCGACTCAGACAACACGGCCGTTTACTACTCCTCTCGTCCGCTCCTACTCGGCAATGATGGCTCTGCAGCAGCAGGCGGTTTCCACGCTTGGTCCCTTGACAGCAATGCCTCCACATTGCCCGAGGTCTCGGCCAAGACAGGAGGCCGCTCAAAGCTCGTGGCGGCTGTGTATGATGTCGGAAAGAAGGATTTGATCATCACAATCGCGATGCCGGACAGTGTGTTGCGTGTCTCTGATGCGGAGGGGAAGGGAGCCCAAGTCGCAGAGAAGAAGGCGATTGGGGATTGGTCCGCCCTGTGTCCGTGGAAGAGTGCTGAGAGCGGGAATCAGTACTTTTATATGTTTGGCAAGAAGCAGGCAGTGCAGTACCTGATTAGACAGAAGGATAAGAAGTTTGAGATTGTTGAGGTGAGTTCAAAGTTCGTGCTGGGTAGGGAATTCTTACTAATTGAGAGTAGATTCAAACTTTTGATGTGCCTGTGGAGGCGTCGTCTTGCGCTGTGTCTTCGGCTGTTGGCCAGGTCTACTTCAGCGGCGATGACAGCAAGGATGTGTACTCCTTCAAAACTGCGGAGAGCACTGCCGCTGCTACTATCAGTGTTTTTGGAGAAGCTGCTGATGACGTTACTGGACTTGCCATCTACGTCGGAAAATCTTCCGATTACCTTCTGGTTGCTCAAACAGATGTTGTTAGTGTATACTCCACCAAGTTCGAACCCCTCGGCTCCATGAAGATCACCGGTGTCGAGGACGCTGAAATCCAAGGCCTGTCCGTATACCAAGGAAAGACCAAGAAGTTCCCCGGAGGAGTTCTTGCTTTTGCAATTGAACACGAGGAAGGAAAGGGATTCGGTATCAGCTCCCTCCAGTCTGCTTTCAAATCGCTGAAGTTGGACATCAACACCAACTACGACCCGAGCTCCAAGTCCGACGACAAAGAGATCATCTGCGATGACTGCAACTATAGTGGCTTCTGTGTTAAGTCGCCGCGTAGGTCATCGGGCTCTAACTGCTCCTGCTTTGCCGGCTTCTCTGGAAAATCCTGCAAATCAGTCACCTGCACTGACAACTGCTCTGGCCATGGAAAATGCATCGGAGCCAACGAGTGCCGCTGTGACGCCGGTTGGGGCGGTCTCCATTGCTCCTTCCTGCTCGTTGCGCCAAAAATCGAGACCGAGGCCAACGGCGGCGACGGTGATGACCCTGCGATTTGGATCTCTCCCGTATCTCCCGAACAGTCCCGCATCGTCACTACCACAAAGTCTGAGCAAGGCGCTGGCCTCGCAGTCTTTAACCTCCAGGGCAAAATCCTCCAGACCCTGCCGGCAGGCGAGCCTAACAACATCGACATGATCTACGGCTTCGCACTTGGTAACAACCGTACCATCGACCTCGCCTATGCCGCTTGCAGAAAGGAGAATACCCTCTGCCTCTTTGAGATGAGCGCCAACGGCACCCTGTCCAACATCCCCGGCGGCGAGCAGCCCGTCGTGGCCGACTACGATGTCTACGGCTCCTGCGCCTATCGTTCTCCCAAGACCGGAACGCAATACCTCTTCGTCAACAACAAGAAGGCAGAGTACCTCCAGTACTCCCTCACCTCCTCTCCCAACGGCACCCTCTCCACCACCCTCGTTAGGCAATTCATCGCCGGTTCAGGCGGCCAAGTCGAAGGCTGCGTCACCGACGAGGAGAACGGTTTCCTTTTCGTTGGCGAGGAACCCGAGGGACTCTGGAGATACGACGCCGAGCCTGACAATGCCGCACCTGAAGGTTTCCAGGTCGCCACCGTAGCCACCTACCCGAACCATAAGGCCGGGGACCTCTACGCGGACGTCGAAGGCGTGACTCTCGTTCCCGGCAAGACTGCCTCTGAAGGCTTCCTGATGGTCAGCTGCCAGGGCGTGTCAGCCTACAACGTGTATGAGCGTGCGCCACCTCATGCGTTTGTGCAGACTTTCACGATTACGGACTCGGTCGATGGGAGCGTTGACCATGTCACTAACACGGATGGTATTGCGGTTGTAGGGAATAGACTTAATGCGAATTTCCCGGCTGGGTTGATCGTGGTGCATGATGATGCGAATGAGCTGAAGGGAGGAGGGACGAGCGAGGAAGCCAGCTTTAAGCTAGTTAGTTTGGCGGATGTGTTGAAGGGGGGGTTGTTGGATAAGGTGGACAAGGAATGGGATCCCAGGGCTTAATGCCATTGCTCAAGAGGGTGCATACGGATATTGTGGTACGATGGTTTCTGGATATATTCGAGGCTTCCGTTTATAAAGATACATTTACCACTATATATAAAAGCTTTAGCTGACTAAATATACTATTGTATAGCACAGCAGTGGCTTTAACCTTGCAGCATCTCTCATCGTGAACGTTATCTTATCTCAATCGATATCGATATTGATATCGATAAGATTTAGCGATGACGGGCCTAACTAAGGGTCCGTCCCGGCGTCTCCGCATGCTACCGTAGCCCACATGGCCGCCATAAGACTTAGCGACGATTAGGCTTCCACCCTCCCTGGACGACCATCATAAACCGCCGAACTAGTAACAACACAAATTCAGTCAGGTCGAACTGTCATTATCAGGAAACTAGCACAGAATTGTAGCATCAATGGTTTGTTTGCTTATCTCTCTGATTGTTTTATATTAACGAACCATAGCCCTTCTTACTAGGCCTCGTGACGCGCCAAAGTTTTACCTCAATCGGGCTCGTAAACAACACCAACAGACTTCTTCGGTGTGCTCTACCTTCAATTGGGGTATCTATAGGACGGAAGTCTCCATTTGGGAATAGATATATTCACAGCTCTGCTGTGCGGCTAAAAGACATGTCGAGGTGGCAAGATTCTGTCACGCTCAAGGTTCAGGGCCCCCACGAGGCAGAAGAAGATGGCCACAAGGAGGCGCTACTCAGTCAACTACAGGGCGCCCAAAAGGAAATCCAGTCCTTAAAAATTGACCATGACACGCCTTCTGACACAGAATGGGGACTTATGAGCGACCACTTCAGCGATATCCAGAATCTAGAAATGGAAGCTGGCTTCAACGAAGAGTTAAACGACAAACCAATCCCGGCACATTGGCCAATCGAGCGTCTGTTAGTTAGCTCCTCGTGTGGAGAAGTGTTTGAAAGTCCTTTTGTTCTAGAAGGACGGGTCAAGCACCTCATCCTTCTGCTCACATCAGGATTGCGCTTCGAAGGACCCACATCGGATGAACTTTGCCGCGCAAACGAGGAAGCCATTGAGAGAGGCGAGGCTAAGGCAGATTATATAACAGTACGTGAGGGGACACCGGAAGAAAGGAAGATTCAGATTACGTCGATATCTGGACTAGCTCGCAACTGGATGGGCCAAAAATATGGCAACACTGATACTGCGGCTGAGCCAGAAACTCCTGTTCCCGAACACGTCAACACAGAGATTCTGGAGATTCTAGAGAACGATGCTATTGACACCTTCACGCGCATGACTCTCGCCCTACCGAACCTTATTGGGAACCTGAAGACGCTGAATCTTCGCTCGTCTAGCGGACTAGACTTCCACTTCACGCCAAAGGAGATGTTTCGCGAGATTCTGCCGCAGCTTACTAATGTCAAAACATTTGTGTTTACCGTGGGCGACATCTTTGAGGAGGCTGATTTTCTGCCCTTGTTTTATGAGCAGTTTCCACCTAACATCTCCACGCTGCGTTTCCGCGGCCCATTTTCGCTTGCAAAATCAGAGCATTGGAGCAAATGGCTGGAGGCTTTCGCAAACCCGGAGTATCTTCCCAATCTCAAAAAGCTGAGCTTCGTGCTTGACCTTGCGTATGATAATGAAGAGGATGGTGGGAGGAAGAGGAAACCAACTGTAGACGAGCTGCGGGAGGGTAAGGCGGCCTGTAAAAAGTTGTTTGACGGCTTGGAGAACCGGGGAATAGTGATTGAGCCTTTCCACGACAAATGGGCGGACTACTCAGTGTCTTTTGATAAGGTCGATGAGCGATGGGAGCAAATTGATTAGTGGTGGACAATGAGAGTGGGGCTATAGTCGAATAGCGCTGGTTTGCTAATATGAGAAACTCGCAACTCTTGTCGCAAGTCTGGGGAACAACGATTTGAGTGAAGAAAATAAGACCTGCACAGCATACAATGTAATTTTCGCATTCACTACGTGATATTTCTTTCGTCTTTAAAATTTAGGGGTCAGTCAGTAGATGGGTCGGGGGTGGTTAGATGGCGGTCGCACATTCACGCACGGGCCGATGACAGCGAATCATCCATGCGCATAGTCATGCACATGAGGCATGAATGTAACTTGGCATTTACCAGACGTCTAATTTGCTGTAAATAGCCCCTGCAGATTGCTGTTCATTACTATGAGGCTCTTATATTGTATATTGTGGTTGCCTTCGCGATACTGAAGACCGCAGAATAATAGATGTTAAAAAGCAGGGCTCGATCGATATGCTCAAATTCCGCCCCAACTGTACCTTCCCTTCTACAACAGAAGCGTTCGTGCAGGCACCAAATATCCGCTCAACTCTGGATATTCTTTGGGGCTGTGTCAGCATCCTCATCCTCTGCACTTGGTCGATACTCCATCTGAATGTTCCCACCCAAGTAACGCCTCGGTCTTGGACGGAGAGGCTACGACGCAAACTCTCCTTGATCGCAAAAAAGCTAAAATGGATGATTCTTACATTGTTCGTGCCCGAAGTGGTCCTCGGTCTTGCAGCTGCCAACCTGTACGCCGCTATCGTAAACACCCCGATTGCACAGGAAAAGGCTATTGAAGATGGTGTTCCCTGGACATTGAGCCATACCTTCTTTGCTAATATTGGTGGCATTTCAATCCGCTTCCCTGAGGAGGCCGGGCCCCCTTTGTCAGAAGATCAGAGATTACCCCCAGCAGCTGCTGCAAACAACCAAAAGCCAGCTAGAGCAGCCTCAGTGGCGCGGAATCGACTATGGGGAATCAACTACCGCGACCCTGAGTATGGTCCGGGAGTGGACTTAAAACAGAGGCATTCCTGGAAGTGGAATAGGATTCTAGGACGGGCAGAGAAGCTCAATAGGTACGGTGAAGTGGACTGGCATCCACATGAGCATCATCGCCAATGCACATCCCGGCTTCTCACAAAATGGTCGGCCTTGGATCGGTCTGAACGAGACTTCTTGGACGTTGTGCGATTTGAGGGGAATATATGGGTCTTGGACACTAAACAGCTGATGATTGCTCGAGACCGAGGAATAATTGGGCGCCTACCAGATCTTACTGAAGAGCAGATAGCCGACAAGGATAAAGGAGACTTTCTCGTGCGGCTACTTGCTGTGGTTCAGGTGGGATGGCTTTTTGTCCAGCTCATCGCTCGCAAAAAGTATGGATATCCTTGCACGACTCTGGAAGTCACCACAGCAGCATTTGCTGTCTTGGCCCTCATTACGTATTTGTTGCAATGGTCGAAGCCGAAAGATGTGGGCACACCGCACTATATAAAGGCAGACAGGGTCGCCAGCGTCGAGGATATTGAAGCCATCCTGGAAGCAGAGCCGGATGTTATCTACAAGCATACAGGGCTCTGTAACATTTCCAACGCTAGCCTACCGCGCCCTATCGAGGGGGAAAGGTCGACGGGTTTCAAATCTGAATTCACTAGCATGGTTGGGATCTTTATTCTCACAAATGTCGTCGCCTCCGCAATTTTTGGCGCAATCCATTTGACAGCTTGGAACTTCGCCTTCCCAACACAAAACGAGTCTACGTTTTGGAAAGTCAGTTCGGTGCTGACAATTGCTGGTCCGCTGTGGTTTTACATCAGCGAACCACTTTGGAGGCCGGAATTCACTCGCTGGGTAGAGCCCTATATAGAGTGGCCCAACTCACGCTTTGCGGCCATCTTATACTTTTGTGTTCGGCTGTTGCATTATGTGATTTCTCCGGTGATATTTTTGGCATTTTTTTTTGGCAGGTTATACATTATTGGAGAGGCTTTCCGTGGTGTGTTCTTCTTACGACCCGAGGTCTTCCAGTCTACTTGGGCAGCGAATCTTCCACATGTTGGATAAAGGATCGGTGGGGTGGAGGGAATGAGAGGACTTGAACGGGCTCATAGCCAGAGTAGATCAATTCCAAGTATTGAGAGCCAAAATACCACTAGGGTTACTATTCGTAGAGACCAAGTTCCAGAAATGTCGTCGAATGTAGAATGCTTCCCCTTTATCTTATGCAATGCTTGCTGATCGCTAGGTTTTGAGTAAATATTTAGAAACACTATGGAGGAAGAAACTTATCGGCCATAAGCAAGCATAATTGTTTTTCGACCTTCTTGATGAAAAGACCCCAAGCTCATTTAGCTTGTAAACGAGGATCTTCAACATCAAGGGGGAGGGGTCTTGCTGAGAAAAGTACAACCGACAAGGACAGGTATATGGTTTTATTATGCCAATTAATAAACGAAGCTTTAATGTTATGTAGTCATCTATCATGATCTAAGTGGTATGATGAGGAATCCGCTTCTGAAGCTCTCTGGATTGCTCGTGCTTGCCCTGGCTCTCTAATACCATCTGAAGATTGAAAACGTAACTGAATGTGTCGCGGTGCCCTATTCCATACACCTTTTCCTTCTCTTCTAGTGCTCGACTATACAGTACTTCAGCCTCTACCTTCTTATCCTGCGTAAACAACACTGCCGCGAGTTCGCTCATGCTAATGAGCGTCTCCGGGTGTTCTACTCCAATCACCTTGGACTTTCCTTCTAAAGCTAGACGGTAAAATGTTTCAGCCTCTTCATAGTTGCCCTGAAATGATAACACTGACGCGAGCTGGCTCATGCTACGCAGCGTGTCTATGTGCTCTACTCCAAGCACCTGCACCTTGTCTGCCAGGTCTCGCCTTTGGATTACTTCAGCCCCTTCATACTGGCGTATTTCTTCAGCCTCTTCATCCCGTCGTTGTCTTTGCATTTCTTCAGCCTCTTCATACAGGCGTATTTCTTCAGCATCTTCGTCCTGGCGTCGTCTTTGCATTTCTTCGGCCTCTTCATACTGGCGTATTTCTTCAGCCTCTTCATCCCGGCGCCGCCTTTGCATTTCTTCGGCCTCTTCATACTGGCGTATTTCTTCAGCATCTTCGTCCTGGCGTCGTCTTTGCATTTCTTCGGCCTCTTCATACTGGCGTATTTCTTCAGCATCTTCGTCCTGGCGTCGTCTTTGCATTTCTTCGGCCTCTTCATACTGGCGTATTTCTTCAGCATCTTCGTCCTGGCGTCGTCTTTGCATTTCTTCGGCCTCTTCATACTGGCGTATTTCTTCAGCATCTTCGTCCTGGCGTCGTCTTTGCATTTCTTCGGCCTCTTCATACTGGCGTATTTCTTCAGCATCTTCGTCCTGGCGTCGTCTTTGCATTTCTTCGGCCTCTTCATACTGGCGTATTTCTTCAGCATCTTCGTCCTGGCGTCGTCTTTGCATTTCTTCGGCCTCTTCATACTGGCGTATTTCTTCAGCATCTTCGTCCTGGCGTCGTCTTTGCATTTCTTTGTCCTCTTCATACTGGCGTATTTCTTCGGCCTCTTCGTCCTGGCGTGGAATCTCTGAGAATGCGAGACTATTTTCATAGCCTCCCTTACTTGTCGATTTTGCATAATCCGGAGTTTCGCGGGCGTCGTGGTTATTATTTTCGAGTTGAGATTTGGCTTCTGTCACCGAAGCTGACCCTGTTGTCCAGTCTTGTACACGAGAGATAATTTGTGCTTCTGTTGGTTCTTCGTCAAGTTTCGAGAGGTCTAAAATAGCGTCTGTTGAACGATTTTTCGCTGGGTCCTTCGTTATAATGGCAGCCAGGTCATTAGGAGGGGTTGTACTCAATTTAAAACTAGATGCAAATGCCTTAAGCTCCTCCAGCGTTTTCTCTTTATTCTCTTTATTTGCCTTTGTCTTGCTCGAGCGCAGCTTATCAGCTTCTGTTCTTTCTTGGGGCGCAAAACCAGGAAACGTTGGAATTTGATCCCCCTCGGTTTGGTTATTGCCAGAATCTTCCGTATCTTTATTCAGACCTAGTAATTGCGCCGCTTCTGCATCATCGACCCCTCCTGGAGCAGCTTTGTTAGACTCGGCTTCATCTGCACCACTAGCCTCATCTGCATCGCTCTTAGATATGACAAAAAGAGCTATTTGCTCAAGGTGCCAAGCTAAATGACCTTGTAAGTCATTATCGCCCCTCAGGCTTGCTAGCGGTAATATCTTTTCGCAAAGTGGGCATCCTGTAGGCGTATTTGGCTCTATTTCTCTCTCACAAAGATTAAGCAGCATTGGAAGCTGCTTCTCTGTAAAAGTACCAAGGTGTCGACTTCGTAAATGGTTCTCAATCGAGGTCTTAGATTTGAAATTTTCGTCACAATCTCTGCAAGTCCATTGACGTCGATGAATCTGCATCTCGTGAAATATCCAATCGTGTCGCGTGACGTATAGTTTGTCAGAGTGTGAACAATGTTCCCAGGTACATTGGTAAGGCCGTAAATCTCGAAAGACGTGCTTCCTGGTAAGTGTTAGTATGCAAGTATAAACGAGAAACAGTGAACATACTTCCAAAGGTCACGTTGATTATCCATCTCTTTTACATCAAGTTGAATGAAACAGTACGGACAAGAAACCGTTACTGCACCCTTTTCAGTCTTGGGAAAATCCGGAAGACGGATCTCTGTAGCTTCAGGTCGGTAGTCTGAGGAAGCATATATTGTTTTTGGACGTCCCGAGATTGTCGCGGTATCTTTTAATACTGACTGAGCAACAGCTGAGAAGCTATGGGTCGTAAAGTCAGAAGCAGAAGTGCTGTGTGCAACAATTTTTGCAGGGGTAGGTGATACTAATACTGTAGTTGGATCAACAACGAATTTTTGAGAAACATTTTGCGCTGGTGAAAAGATCTCCGCATTTATTTTGGTGCTGGACCCTTGCCCCGGATGCCCTTGCCAGTAGCTGAGTTGTTCGCGGCGCCTGGTATTTCCTGCACCAAGACGAACACAAAGCCAGTCGTTGGCCTTCAATGGCTCTTCAAGCTTTCGTTCATTCTCTGCGTGCCACTGGGTGACCTTTTCGAGAACATGGGCTCTATGATATTTCAGTGAAGGAGCTAATGAATTAGCGACGGGGAATTTACATATCCCATGGGCCAAACATGTTAGAGATGGAAGATATATTCTTAGTAACCGATCGAATGTACTTATCAGGTACTGCTGGCCGGCGAAGGAGAGTTGAGGATTCATAGAGAGCCTGGACTTGTTGAATTATAGCGGCCAGAACAGAATCAATAGGAGAGGTATCCTGGCTGGAATCCACGGAGGATGCTTCAGACCCAAAATCTGACATTCCGTCAGGGATATCAAATTCCTCGTTTTCTCCAAGTGGTTTTGCTGGGTTCTTTGCCAATTCTATGCCTGCAAAATAATTAGAATTTGCTGGTCTGCAACTTCTACGGAAGGCCATGAAGCTCCCTCCACACCATGCGCAGCTGCATACCTTGGGTAATACACGAATGCAGTGATTTTAGGGACTGGGCTACCATGTTATGAACCGTGCTGTCGTTTCGTAACTGATCGTCTAGAGATCCACGGCCTTGCCGATCTGCGCCTGAGTTGCTGCCCCAAACTCCTAGCCGACCGCACTCATTGCTAATTAATGAGGCCATGCTAGAATGTTCGTATAATTCACCTGATAAAACAAGAAAAAGTTCTATAAGAGCCCGGTAACATGCCCCAAATAGCGTGGAAAGTGACACATCTTGCTTGTTTTCATTCTGAAGACCCTCCTTGGACAGTCGAGTTACAAAGTCGGTCATCATGATATGGTTGTCTGCAATCGCCATTAGCTTGATACTCTGCTACAGCCTTGGTAGGTCGACCTTGACCTTTTACGGGCTGGCACTGATCACCAGTCACGCATGTCTCGATGATGTGGTGTCTGCGCCGAGTCCGGTACCTGCTATTCTAGTTCCTTCGCTTTATGTGAATGAGTCGAATCTAAGGGATGGATCTTCAGGAAATTCCCATCACAGCGGCACGTAATGAAGGATATCGAGGGACGTGGAGAATATCACGACATGACACTTTAGCCTGCTGATATTCGGTAGTATTCAGAGAATCACCGACCCCCCTGCACGTAGGCAACATCCAATCATCGTTGGCCACGAGAGTAGCCACAAAATAATTAATCTTAGTACATGCAAGACTCAGCCGCAGATTGAGGATTGAACATCAACTTCAATCTTGAACATTCGTTGAAGTCTAATTTCAAAACTGTACGGCCCTCTCTGCACTCGGTACTTCTTCAAGCCATTAGCAGACATGATTATAGTATGCTGATTGCATTCGGGACATTATCATGTCTGGCATCGAGGTTGCAGGACTTGTCCTAGGGGCTTTGCCGGTCGTCATTCAAGGATGCTCATTGTACAGCAAAGGCGTGCGGCCAATGAAGGATTATTGGAAGTATGGGCCAGCACTAGAAGCACTTCACACACGACTTGGGATCCAGGCTTCTGTGTATCAAGACAGCATAAAGAGATTATTGATCTCCTCTGGAGTGACAGCGAAAGAAATACATGTGCTTTTTAATAGTGTCGAGCCATGGAAGTCTACTGAGGCGTGGAAGAGCGGCCACCTGGCCGAGAAACTCGAGGATAAACTGGGCCAAGACTTCAGTACTTTTCTGTCTGCTGTCATGCGGATTGATGAATTGATGACAAAACTAATGGGGAAATTGAAGCTGGATTTGAATGGCAAGGTTAGTCAACTCTATCTAGCTACAAACTGTTACAATGTCAGCATCTGCATGGCATATGTCATAATATCAGAAGTAGGAGTTTTTGTCGCCTGTCCAGGTTATAGAAGGTGTCAGGTAGAATTTAGTCCTCAGAGAATACGTCTTGGAGCCCAAGGGGTCTCTGCAATATACATTTCTAACATCACTCTTGGGAATAGTCTGTCACTTACTAACGAGCGGTTCGAAACAGCCGAAATGCTTTCCAGAGGGTATCGTGGCGATCAACATGGCAGATCTCCAGCCTCGCCTTGGGTACGAGTGGCGGAAAATATCTCGGACCTTTTCTATGAACAAGCAATCAAAGTTGATCGAGGAGTTCAAGGAGTATAACAACGCAATTTCAGCATTTGTTTTGAACAAGGAAATCCTCTCACCGTGGAGCGATGACAGTATAGTAGACGCAAAATCTTTGGTGCAGTATTTCGACCTGATTCGTACGGAAGCGCATAGCCTCTATGAGGCTCTTAAAGACAACTGGGAATGTTCTTGCAAATATCCGCATAATGCCAACCTCCAGCTCTCTTTTCGTGGGACAGAGGCATGCGCCCCTGTATTTAAGATCTATTTCTCATCGCAAGCCGACGGATGCTCGGTGACATGGAGGAGAACACGTGTGCTCCCGGGACCTCGATCAGGAGAAGCTACGAAAATAAAGCAGAGAAATATTCTTTGCAAGGCCCTGTGTGGCGCACAGTACGTGATACGGCCCCAACTACAGATCCCCTGTGGATCTGTAAGTCACGATATTACCGCTATAAACGATTCAGAGACCTACTTAGCTAACTAAGCTACACAGACAGCATTCCTCTCTCAGCGAACCTGTTTGGTCGTCTCATGATTGGCAGATCAACGCCGAGACTGAAGAGCCGTCAAAGATACCAATGTCTACCGCTGTCCATCTCCGATCTCTCCTCGCTATTGACCATGCTACTTCTAAACGATCCAAGCGCTTCGCTGGCCTCTCTGAAAAGCAGCGCAGACAGATTGCAGTCGCCTTGTCATACTCCGTCCTTCAATTTTACGACTCGCCCTGGATGCACGATCTCTGGGGCGATGAAGACATCTACTTCTTCGCCGGCACCAACCAGTTCAGGGCTCCGGAGATCAGCGACCCTTGCTTCTCGCGTTCCTTCCCTCGAGAACATGCCGCCGTGCAAGATAGTGTCGACCAAATACGAGGACAGTTTCTAGACGTCCACATCCCTAACAAGCCTCTCTTTGCTCTGGGCATTGTTCTATTGGAGCTGTGCTTGAATATGACATTTGACGAGCTCCACGATCTTTCAAGTGTTGATTCCAGCCAGCCGGACTCTGTAGACAAGTACACGATTATGGAGCAGAACCTAGAACTTGCGTACGATGAATGGGGAGATGCTTTTGGGCAGGTGGTGCAGAGGTGCTTGAATCCTGAATTCGGACTTAGACCAAGTCAGAAGAGGATGGACTTTGACAAATTTAGGGAACAAGTATATACGGGTATAGTGGCACCATTAGAAGAGGACTTGAAGCGTTTTATGTAGCATGATTGGCAGTAGCAAGGCAGTTTAATATCGAAGATTTCTACTTTCAAATGCGGGAGGGCCTCGTAGAAGACGGGGGAAAGCCGCATTTCATGTAGAGATCAGGGGTAACCGTGATATCTCTATAAATATTGAACCACTATCTCTGAAGGGGGTATGATATCTCTACTAACCTCGAATCGAATACCGGAGAGTGCAGTCCACTCCCAAGTTACGCTTAAAACGTTAATTTCGGCACTTACTGCTTCAACCCAACCTCGTCCTCAGCTATCCTACAGTATTGCACTTCATATCTCATAGATGGTCTCACTAGGTTCAACGGCTCTTCAACTCAAACAGAATCATCTCACACCCCGCCATGCTCTCTCAGCAACTTTGCCACAGCATCGTAATCAACCCCAACCTTAAAACTCCTCTTAAAAGTTGTCGCCAGAGCCAGTGCAGTACGACCCCTCCCATCCCGCGCATTCACATCCACCCAACTCCGCTCCAGCAGCAGCTTTAGCGTCTCAACCTTCCCCGACTCTGCCGTTAGAGCTAGAACGGACTTCCCACTAACGTTGCACACGTTCAAATACACACCATCGCACTCCATGAGCATCTTCGCCGCTGCAGCCACACCGAATTTCGCCGCCCACATAAGCGGCGTGAAGCCGTTGCAATCTTGCGTGTTAACATCCAGTCCTCGCCGCAACAGCAATTCAATCGTCTCCAGGTCGCCGCTATACGCCGCAGTAGCCAAGGCCGTCGACCCATACTTGTCGCGCGCATGCATATCCAAATCGTCGCGCCGCATGAGCAAGGGGACCATATGAGCACTGAAGCGCGTGGCAATACTTAGAATAGGCATCTCATTCGGATCGCGTGCATTCACATCCACGTCCTTCCGCAGCAAGAGCAACCTCGCCGCTTCAACCTCCCTTTTCATGATGGCCCACATCAGCGCTGTCATCCCGTGCCCATCGCGCTGATTAACCTTAACGTCACCCCTCTTTACGAGTATTTCTACCACCTCGTCATGCCCCTCCATCGCCGCGACTGTTAGCGGCGGCTGCCCCTTCTCTGACTCCTTATCAGGGACCCAATTAGGATCGACATCATTGCGCCCTAGCAGCATTTCTACGATGTCTCGACGCCCTGCCGATACTGCGCGGTTCAGCGGCGTACGTCGATTAGCGTCGAGCACATCGGCAACCAGATCCTCATGTGCCAGGAGCATAGCGATGATGTCGACATGACCTTCTTCCACTGCTATCGCGAGCGCTGTACGGCCACCAATTTCATCGTCTTCCCTGACGTTGGGGTCCATGTCATCGCGCGTGAAGAGCATCTCAACCAAATCTTTATTCCCATCCATCACCGCCTGACAGAGCGGCGGAGCTCTGCTCACGTTTTCCCGGGGGCGGGCGAGCCGCACATCGTCGCGCCTTAGCAGCATCGCAACAATGTCGCCATGGTTGCGCCGTATCGCAACCTCTAGAGGCGTGGAATACTGACAGCGACTAACGACGTTAAGGTCGATGTCGTTGCGCGCTAGAAATAAGGCTACTATGGCTACGCGGCCACGGTCGACGGCTATGCTGAGGGCTTCCGTGCGGGTGTGAGCGCTAATATCAGGGCGCGCGAGGAGAAGCGCGGTGATGGCTGTGTGGCCTAAGCGGGCGGCGACAGCGAGGGGTGCTTTGGAAGATAGTAGCATGTCGGAAATATGTCTGCGGGTGGTGAAGGGTTCGTCTGGAGGGACTGGGATGTCGACGACGGTTGAGGGGTGGGAGAGTAGGGATTGAACGACGGAGAGGTAGCCTTTCTGGCTGGCGACATAGATTGGGGTGTGCCCATATTCGTCATTGCGGTTGGGGTCTATGGAGGGGTGCGTGAGCAGGACCTCGACTGCGGCGTGATTCCCGGCCTCAACGGCTGTGTGGAGAGGCGTGCGGCAGCTAACGTAGGTACGGTACAACTCAGCAGCTTCGAGTGAAGAGGTCCAGATGGGATGGTCTGGGGGGAAGCTGATATTCGGGTCTGTGTTGGGCACAGCGATAAGGGTGGCTAGCAACTCTGCGTCTTCTTTGCGTTTGGCGAGGAGGTGCACGATTGTGCGCATGTCCCAGTCCGGTGCGTGGATTTGTGCAGTGGTGAGGAAAGGGATTAGGTGGGGGAAGACGCGGAGGAGTGTAAGGAAGTCATCGTGGTCACCGAAAACGCTGTCAAACTGGCTTATTATAAGACAGGTGATTTCAGGAGGGAGGTTGAAGATCGTTGGTCTGCTCATCTTGCGATCCCGGATTTTGGGTATCGAGCAAGTGATGGCATTAAGACTTCGGTGAACTCTAGTCTAGGATTGTCAGTCTCAGCGCTGGCATAGAGGTGAAAGCGGGGGAGCGCGATTATAACTTAAGAGAAAAAGGTTGTCAATGTGCAGCTGCAGGAACGCGATTATAACTTAAAGGTTGCTGCAGCCTAGTCGTCAAATCAACCCTGTAGCCTCGCTCAGTCCGAGATTAGTAGCAAGCAATACTCGTAAACCAAACTATCATGAACTTCATCTTCTTAGTACACCATCGCCTATACTTAACGAGGGTCCATTAAGACGAATATAACCCCTTAAAACGGCTTCAAATCCACACCATCATTCACGTGACTGGACTAACACGTGATTGATCATAGAACACGTGATTTCATTCAATTTGAATTTGCGAACTCTTAACAATTTAGAAGAGAGGGAACAGCACCAGCCTTCTATCTCCATCGCGTACATGCACGAGCCAGAGCCGAGGCGCGGGGGGGGAAACCGGTCCAAGATCTAGATCTAGATCTGGTGTGGCGAAGGTCTGGGCTTTTTTTGTCTTGGAGGGAGGACGGGAGGGGAGGGTGGCGCGCGGGAGGACATGGGAGCTGTGCGGATGAGGGGTGGTGAGGTAAGGGTGAGCGAAAGGGTGGAAGGGTGGTAGAATGG